>JABFPB010006083.1:0-12455 GCA_022817645.1 Ceratoteleas bidentatus | reverse complement strand
GGCACCTTCTTGCCGGATCCCCGGGTCCGCCCGGAGGAGCCCAGCTGCGACGAACTGCCCCAGTTCTGTGACATCGGCGTCTGCAGGTTGTGCGGCGTCGATGGCGACGTGCATGGCGTCCTGTGCACGTCCCTCGAGGACATCTCCTGCCTAATGCCGCAGCGGGTTTCCTGGGAAGACGCAGGCAAAGGTGCGATGTACTTAGACGTTCGAGATCACGGTTACAATTACGTTGCCTCTCCGGTTGCATGCCAGGGTCGAAGCAAGAGTACCGGAAATGGGTACCCTTAGCACGAATGTAGGGAATGGGGTTAGACTAGAGATGGAGGTTTGGGAGGCGATGCATTTTGGATCTAGGATTTGGTGGTGGGGGTTAGGACCATGCTGCCTATCGAAGGGTTTGGTGTCACTGAGTGGAAACTTGTATCGACTGGTGGACTGCTAATGGCCTTCGACTGATAGAGGAAAGATAGTAGGCACTGAGTCAGAAGTGATTATTCAAAGGCCAGGGCAATTATGATAGGAAACGTTTCGGTGAATAAGGTATCTTGGCTATCTAAATTAGTTAGATTGTGTGACGTTGTTATCAAATGGAAGGTTTTTTGGAAGTTGAATAAGTCAGAAGACATTATTCGGTTGGAGAAACTAGTCGGTGGGAGAAGAATAAAGTTGTGTTATGGCAGTTAGGTGCAATGAGATCACTTGTTTTTCGTATTGTCGTTTGGAGGGAGTATTTTTTCGAAATAATTTGCTCGGGGATTGAAGATTGGGAATGATTTTAATTGTTTTGAAAGATTAGTTGTTTCTGTGCTTTTCTCTCGATCTAATGAGATTGGTCAGTAGTCTCTCTGTTTTCGAACGCAAATTTCCGTCTAGAATCCCAGTCTTCTGTTGGCTTGCTAATACCAGGTGATTTCTCACGCGATTGCTCAGGTAATTTCTCACATAAAATCTCGAGTGATTTCTCATATGTCGTGAGAAGTTTTTACGGAGTATAGCTAATCTTTATAATAACTTTATTTAGCACCAAGGTAATTTGCATTTACTTTTTTTGTTTACGTGTAAATTGTTGGGTAACGAGAGAATAAAGTTATATGTAGAATATTTTGGTGTGAAGAACTGAACGTGTAAAAATGTATTATCTAAAACCTCTTAATGTGGTTATATTAAAAATAAATTATTGCACCATAAAACTAACCTTTGTAATCTCTGCAAGGTATATATATGCCTCTAATAATTATAGAAGTGTTACAATAGAATGAGTCCTATAATATTGATATTATAACTGTGAGTGTTTAAAGTGTTTTCGAATTCTGACAGTCACAAAAATGGAGCTATATTTACACTTCGTGGAATTGGTGTTCATTTTCGTGAAACCATTATGTCATATTTTTGGTGTCGTAAAAACACGTTGCAATCAAGCTACGTGACTGCATTCGTTATAAATATATATATGTACAAGTCTTGTGTGAGAACAGAAGTCACTATTGGTTAATGTTCTCACAGCAATCATCGCAATCCGGCACAGCAAACGACGGACAGCGATGATCTGTGTGTTGGGCGTTATCTGTTTTCTAGAAAGTATCGATTAAGTGTAGATATGCTAAATGTAACATTCTCAGTTTGTAGGTTTATTTTTTGAAACCGGTGTTTTTAAACCCACTATTAATATCATTGTTCTAAAACTATTAATTAAGAACTGTATTCTTACACTTGTATTATTATGAACGAATGTTTTTAATTTATCAAAAGTTTTCCAATTTGTCATTATTTTGTTTTCATTATATTTCTCTGTTCTTTAAACCAATCGAAAAATAAATGATTAATTAATTGCCGAGAAATTTTCGAGGAAAACTCCCGGAAGTAAGTATTTTTTTAAATGATATTTTGACTCATCTTTTGCAAGAAAACTGATCTGTATCCTCTCACTAATTGGTTTTTCCAATAGTTAGCCATTGTATTTTTTACTGTCTAATTTCCAATGCTACGATCCGAATTTTTCTATAATGCAGTTCCTATTTTAGCTTCTGTAAACGGATCAGTTTAGCCAACAGGGAAAGTGAATGAAATAGTTTGGTACCTTTCAACATTAGTCCAGAATTTAGTAAATACATAATTTGTAAAAGCTGTACTTCAACAATTGACAAAGGTTTATTTTTTCCCGTTGGCCGAAACATCCCGTCATTCTACATCGATTTAAAAACATTTCTTTCCAAGAGAACTTCTATTTCATGCATCTAGCTTTCCTACATCCACTTCTGCACTTGCATCAGAGAAGCATGTACATGTCTATAAACTCGAACAAATAGTGTAGTAATTTAAAAACTATTCTATCTACTCATACTATAATCAACTTTATCCGGAACTCTTCTATCTATCTGTATATTGGTAATCACATATTCAACATTTCTCTCTCTTGTCAGAAGTATAGTCTCGTTTTGTTAGTACAAAATAGGACATTGAATTCTGTGAACTGCATACAGATTGTCTGTTGATGCAGACTATCTGTATCAACAGACATTTGAATATTTAACTCTTTTGAATCCATTTTAATACACAATTTTTACAGGGACTCTCCCCTAGTAGAAAATGTAATGTGGCATGCCACATCAGACGTGTAGGCCTTATCAGGAATTGATGTGGCAAACTTGATCAAAGGATTCCTGATCAAAACCATTCTTCGTCTTATCAGTAGACCTTACAGTTTCATCCTTCAATTTCTTTCCGTTCTTCATATTCAGCGTCTCACCTGAGGGTTGTAGTAGTGTATGCTGGATCCACTCTCCTGCGAGCTGGACTCCCAGCAAGGACTGGGTGGTGGCTGGTGCCTGGCGCAGGGGCTCGGCGTCAGCGAAGGTGTGTGTCTTCCCCCAAGCTGGGTCTGGGGTGGCATCAGCTGCACCTCGCAGCGACCACTCTGACTTCGCTGCATCGCGTTCGACTGCTGCGCGGATTCGGCCGCGTGCCGCCTTTCCCGCAAGGACATGCTGCGAATTGGGATAGGCCGATTGTTGGCGGCAGCTGCGGTCGGCTGAATGTATATCTGACTATGGTAATTGATTCGCTCGTGTTCCACCTGCCGGTCCACAGCATCGTGGATTTTGCGGCTCTGTCGTTTCTCCGCTTTGGCCATCGCCGTGATGTCCGCGAACTTCTTCAGCAGGGTGTACCTGCGGAAGGCCCGCTGAATTGTGAGCGCAGCGTTCCGGGCCTTCACGCCACCGTACTTGCGTTCGAGCATTTCGATTTGCTTGTCCAGAAGGTCTTGAGACAGTTCGTATCTGGAATGATTGAATGGGAGGTTAGGTTTGGGAGTTGTTTAGAAGAGGTGGAGGGGTGGAATTGTGGGTTTTGGGTGGTAAGGTAAAGATCATAATGTATAGGTAAAGCCTATCGAAAAGAGTAAGAATAGTCTATTTGGATCTGTGAATGTATCCTAAATTAGGTTGTTGACCAGCTTGATCTTACGAGTTTCAACATCTTCGTTTTTTCCATTAGATACTACTGGAAGATTGTTGTTCATAACATGTTATTGACTATTTATCATTCAGGTCAGTATCTAGGAGTAAACAGTTATGAAACAGATACAGCAAAAATTGATGCAGCATTTTAGCATGAGGGGCGTTCTCATAAATAGACTAATGGAGGGTTCGAACCAAACATGATCATCTTTGCCTTAGAAAGAAGCCAGAAAGTTTCGGGGGAATGGAAACCATACATATAATTCGAAACCATAGCACCCCCAACGTTTATTTTTCGAACTCCGAAATTTTACAGAGTTTCCAGAATCTATACCCCCAATTATCTACGAAGACTCTACTTTGCTCACAACATGTTAGGGTCTCTCTTCCATCTTTCGACAGGTGAAGCCAAAGCTGTGCCATAATCAGATCATGAGCTACAAATCTATCCAAACAAAGGGCAACATAAACAGTTTTCGTTTTCCCTTCCATCCCAAGATATCAATTTCCTCAACATCTTCACCATTCAAAATTTGAAATCTCTCTTGAAATGACCCCTTCTAGCTTTACTTGTCCAAATTCTTTCAGCCGGTGGTGAAATATCCTTTTTTTACTCACGCAGATTGTAGTCTGCATCTCTTGTGGACGTCCCCGTTTCTCACAGAGCCCTTTTTAATGTGACCCTGCTGGAAACCTGACTGTGACTGTCCTCCGTACCCCTGGACCATGACGCCGTAGCTCTGTGGCTGGTTCAGTCCGGAGTGCGGGTACACCTGCACCGTCGAGGACGAGTACGGCCCGTGCCCGTAGTTTTGGTTCTGCATGTACGACTGGCCTGTGATGTACGACGTCGACATGGTTGACTGGTTGCCTGACGAGTACACGCCGTGCACATTGCTGCTATGAACTTGGTTCACGGTGGAATTGTGCAAGGGCCTGTCGATTTTCTGGGGAAAACTGCAACAGAAATTTGGTTCTAGTTAGGAAAATTGATTTTCATGAATTTTGTCGGTCGTGGCAGTTTTTAATGATGGGAAGTTAGTAGGTAGGAGTCTGAGAAGTCAAGGTTGGTGGGTTAATCGATTTTATTGAGTGTCGCCGAGATCGCCGATTGTACTATGACATTCTTTATTGTGTCATCAGTACCTTGTCGCGTGATAAATGGATCAGAGGTTATGTTAGAGACGTTCGTTCTAAAGTCGATCTAACGAGTCTCGTAGACGAGAACATTTATTGATTTCGTTTATTTGGAAGTTTGGTCGGTGATAAACTTTCGGAGATACTTTTTCAGTGTAATATCAGTTGAATAGATTTTGGAAAGGATTTAGTTCCATATGGGATTGGATATTGATTTTAATTGTAATTCCATATCACTGTCCGACTATTTTCTAGGCGTCCTTTGTCTGACCTATTCAAAAAATAGAAATGTAATGATTTTATAACTGGGATGTCATAAGCATTTTTATGAAATGGTGCCAGTTTGTTGCGGTACTGATGGACTAGCAACATGTTAGCAAGAATGTGGCAAAAGACTGACTTGCAATTATAATTCAACCTTTTATGTTCCACTTAGAACAACCTTCCTGTTCCATGCGGGATGCCTAATTAGGATCGTTAAAAACGATAATTTTCCGCTACGTCAGGAGAAATTGCGTGAAATTTTACGGCAACTAGATTGCATAATGTTCTACGGAATTATACGTAACTCTTTTTACCGTACGGTATTGTAAAATACGCTTTCCCACTCTGGATTTGTGGAAACCTCTTTGTTACAACTGTTTTACAACTTAGAAAATGTAACACTTTTGTACTAAAAATTTTTCCTTGGAAAAATGTATTGTACAAAAATATATTGAAAATTTTCAGTCGTATTCGTAATTTCAGAATTACTCTATGGGATACTCGAATAACCAACTGGCGCGGGCAAAGCCCTTAGTTTCGCTGGACGACGTTAAATATAGAATTTTATTATAAAAACGACTCAATCGTATGTCAAGAAAGTCTCGGCGCTTTCGCAGTTTTCTCCTCGAACAATCCTTACTAAATCGTATTTCTAGCTAAATAAAGAATTTATTTGTATCAGGGCTAAATATTTATTTCATTTGTATAAAAAATCCATTATTTAAAATGAATAAAGGTTCAGATAGCTCAAATAAATAATTTATTTGGAAAAAGTAAACAGGTAGACTTTAAAAGAAGCAATTTACTTATACATAATAACTTTCTGAAATAAATAGATTTCCGGTAAATAAATCTTGTTTTCGCGCTGTAATGTCAGACATTTGATTTTCACTAGAACATTATCATGCCGATAAATATAATATTACAGTTCTTAATATAATATCTAATAATATAATAACAGTAATAATACATATTAATATTAATATCTCAAGATACCAATAAATATTTTATCAAATTCGACTGCCATACTAAAAAAACTAATCAAAACAAAAAGACCTATCAGAACTTCGTTTAAATCGCCATTTAAATTCCATTAAAACTCGAACAAAACAAAGCCACTCCAGAAGTCGTGCTCTCGCTTCTGCAAACACAATATCGGCCTCATTTCGTAACTTTTTGTCTTAAGATCAAAGTTGCGCAGTTGACTCAAACAACGGGATACCCGATTGTTTGTATTGCGCGAACCAATACAACATGCAGCCTGGCAAATCGCGCTCTTCCCACGATTGTGTAATCCCTTTTCCACATATCAGGCCAGCTCTTATTGTCAGCCATTCGTAGGTGGGAATCGCGCTGATAACCGCGCGTGACTCACGCGCAATTGTCATACGAGTCAACATTGTGTTCGGTGATCCTTAAACGGCACGCGCGAATTGAAAAACAACCGACGAACAATGACGCCGCCGCAAACCTGACCACAATTCGTGATCGCAGGACGTGACTCACGCGAAAAACGAATCCCCGACGTACCTTTCGATAAATCCCGATATGCAGATAATCATGTTGACTGACGGGATCTGACACTTCTCTTATGGGGTTTCCGCTTTGGAGTCCAACTTTAGTTCATTTTCTCGCGCACTTTTCGCCGGCGAAAGTAAAACGGCGAATTCGATTTTTTAATGGGTTCACTTTTGATGACGAAAGTACTTCTGAAGGGGTTTCAGAGTGACCCGCGGTTGAGTGGCGGAGATTGTTTAAATGCGGACTTTTTCGGGTAGGTTGAAAGCACTTTGCAGGAGCGAACGACCGAAAGTGTTTGGTCTTGAGCGGCGTACGGACGACTGAAGAATTCTTACGGGAGGAACACTTGGCTGGAGGAACAGCTGCACCGAAGAAAAGGATCCATCGCTTTTCGAAGGCGCAACTTGGGGCGGATTGTAGAAAGGAAGAAGAAGGCACTGTACAAAGTGTAACGGGTGTCCCTTTCGTTTCGGCGCAGGCCCGGAAACAGGCCTTTTTTCGGCGCCGCCGGAAGTCCCGTGAAACGCTCGTGGGAGATAATGAGCCGCGATAGTGGCTGGGAGATTGTTGTGGGAATTTTAATTTTGTGCTCTGAAAGGGCGAACCTGATGGTTACCTGCCGGTTAATGTACTCGTAGGAAAGATTTGTTTGAATCGCAAGGAGAGTTTAGAAAACGATTTTACTATTTGACAAGACTCATTTTCAACCAAAGGGAATTTTTCTCAGTGAGTTAGATACACGGAGAAAAAATTGTCTTACTTATTACTATTTTATATAGCAAATTTCTCGAATTATTTTCAGATCGAATTACTATATTTCTGAAGTAAACGAAAAATATATTTCTTAAAAAAAAAAAACATTTTCCACACAGAGTCTCGAACCCGCGATCTTGAAGTTTACAGCCGGCGACTTTTCACTTTCACTGCCAACACTGTTAACAATCGAAGCATTTGATCCTTTTTTCGTTTGTCATTTGCTTACAGCATTATTTGACCTTGCATGAAACCAGTTTTTACAAGGAATTTAATACAGTTTACTACAAAATATAGTAGTTTGTATTGTTTTGGAAGCTCCGCCCCTGAAATACTACAAAATTTATTTTTTTTTTAGAATTTTCGCTCCGTGTAAAAACATTACATCTAACCTTTTTATGCTTTTGATTTTGAAGTTGTCCATTTACTTATTTGGGGAAATCGAAAGTTTTAGTGGTCTTTTCGAAGAATAAAGAATTGTTATTTGCTTGAAGATTGATGCGTTCGAAATATAGAACCGCGGCACTATTTAAAAGTAACGAAGGGTGGTAGGTACCAGCACAGTGCTCAGTTTGATTGACATTTACTGCCTAAGGAGGGTTGCTTGAGAAAAAGTATGAAATTGTAACAAAAATTGAATTTTAGCTCGCCTTCAGAAAGACATAACGTACTACACGAAGCGATATTATTTTTCACTCTATTATCACCTAGACTTATTTGCTATTTAAACAAATAATAAATATCATTGATCTAATGTATTCTGACATATAACAATATTTTAAACAATAAATTATTTGTTTTTTATGTAAAAACCCTAATACAATACAAAACCCTTTTATTTTTAATTTTGACCTACCACAATACATTTGTAATCATTTTTTAGCCCTATATCAAGGTGTACGTTAAAAATAAAAGAAATGCAATTACGAATTTAATTTGACACACCGGCGTACACGTAAAATGTAAGTATCCTGTATCTGCTGTCAGCAGGCAGGTACGAAAGGCACGCGTTAACTACATTTCTCAATGGTGCGCTCGTGCCGGCCGTGACACTCAACCTTCTATAGACAAGTAAGTACGCGACTGTGTGCTTAATTGCGGGCGTGTAATTTGCGTACCAACTCAAAGATCAAAACCACCAGATATGCCATTTTTGCCACCATTTTGCGCCGTCGTAAGCATGTACTCATCAACGGTTTTTCCGCGAATGCACATGTCACTTGGGCAAAACAAGAATAAAGAAAACGGTTCTTTATAAATAAAAATAAGTCGGCTCTTTTGTTTGTTGCAACGCGCAGGAAAGTTGGATTTATAATGGATAGGAAATTACAGAGGATTGTAAGAGAAGTGTCTTTTTTGAAATGCTTTTCTGCCAGTAGAAGACTTTGAAATGTATAAAATTTTAGTGTATTCATATATAGTGCTGTAAATAAAAAAAATGTGTTCTAAAATGTAAAAAAACAATCGGAGTCATGATTACAGGTAAAAAACTATTTCTTTACCCTTGTTGAGAAAAATATTATATGCAACTGGGAAAAAGTAACAGTCAACTCGTGGGTGACATCCTACGCTTTCGGCTCTTGTTGTCAACTCCCACGAGTTGTTATTACTATGTTCCGTTAGTTGCACAATATACTATTTATGTAAGAAGAATAATAAAAATTTAAAAGGAGGACGTCTCTGCTATAAAAAAGTATATTGTCCTAAAACAGTTTAGAACAAAAGGCAGAAGTGTCTTAAAATGGTCAGGTTTTATGGTATAAATTGGATGAAAAACTGAAATTATTATACTGTAAGAACTTCATCGCTTTTGCTTTTACTTTCGGATAAATGCGAGTACATATGTTTCTCTCGCTATCGATAATACGCGATCGCGATCCCACACGGGATAAGATCTCTCGTGAGATCTCACGTAAAATCTATTTTCGCGACATCGAATCTCGCACGACATCTCATACAGCATTTCACATGAAATGGCATACATTATATCGCATGAAATTTCATACGGTATCACACATGAAATCTCTTACTTAGTCTGCTACACTGTATCCGTTCTGGCATTGCATTTTGCATGCTACTTGAAATCTGTGAAAAGCCTGGAAATTGCTTGGTTGACCTACATATCACTACAGGAATCACGTCCGGCATTTAGCTCGACTAATTTCTTTGTGATTACTGTATTGTGTTATTCATTATAATGTTTAAGTCAAAGTACCGGAAATAATTCAGGATATTTCGCTGGATCGCTTATACGACGGCACTTTGTAATTCTTAATTCAAAAATGATAAATTAATTGAAGAATTACTTAAAAAATATTTTTTTGTTTTAACCATCAAACAATATTAATGTAAAATATGTTTTGACTAATAATAAAACAGTAAAGAAATCTGACATAATAACAGTTTAAGTTTAAGTAAATTATATTTGAAATTTTTATATTTGAAATTTTTTTACACATTTTCAAATATTTCTTATTAACATTAAAAACTATTTGAATGATATCAAGAAAATTTGTACTAACGAAATCACCCAAAATACATTTCATTTCAATAATATAGTGACTTTTTGCTTAATGAATTATTTTCAACCATTTCCAATTTTTAGAATATTTTCGACATTTTCGATAATATATTCACTTATTTGTAATTATTATGAGTTTATAATTCCAAGGTACGATTAATCGATGAAACTGAAAAAACGGTTTCAATATTCTCCCGATAACTAATATAGCCGAAATGAGAACAGTCCTTGAGATTAGTGCTGCGCTTCGCAAGGAGGGAAATAAATGTGCCGAGTGCTGTATTAATGTCTCCCTGAGCGACGGTGAACATCTGCCGATTGGTGACTGACGCTCGCACCACGCATATGCTTTGCCTCCAATATACTGGGCGGCTCAAAAACACGATTTCCATCGCGACAAAACACAGACGAACGGGCCATCGCGTGGCCTGGGCCAATTTTTTTTTCGTTCCCCAATTTTGTCTTTTCGCTTCGGACACCTGACGTCAATAATTTGCATCGTTCAAAGTGATTGCATTTTGATTTCCGAATACAAAGCAGCCAAAGTAACCCACATTACCCGCTCCAGATGTGCGCTAAAATTGGCACGGTTCCCGGCGAAAAAAGGTCATAATATTTTTTCTTTCGCCGATGAAAAGCCTCTCTTTGGCTCGAGAAAAGTACATGCCAACTCGCAGCCCGAATTCCCTCGCTTTCGAACTGTCAACTCCCACTCGCTGCGAGTTAACGATCGATCAATCAAATCCGACCGCGCTTTGTTGCGGCGCGCATGCGCGTAGAAATGATGCATCGATAATCGATTGCGCGCGTGCCGTTTCCCGAAGCGAACCGGAGGAAAATCAATTTACCTCGTGAAGTGAATTTCTATTTACATTTGTATGAATACAGTTAGTCGATGGAAAAACCAGAGAAGTGGAACAATTTCAGACGTCCAGTTGCCCAAGAAGTTATTTTCTGATATAAATATAATTGGGAGTTCAGAAGCAGACTTGTCCTATTCCAGGGTAGAAATAATATCCAAAAGAAATGACTGGATGAATGAAAATCGAACTAAAAACCTTTACGACAAAACCTTAAGTGCTTCGGCCGAATATAAACAGGCTCCTTCCAGAAATTCTATATGAGAAAGTACATCCAGTGCAATACACTGCAGAAATAGCAGACCAGTCTGCAACTTGTGGCGACTATTTTTGCAGTCTCCCCGGGTACTGTACCGAGTATTCGAAAGTTTCGGTTTTGCTGTTCATTTGGTGTCTGCATTAGTGGTTTGAAAAATTGCACGTCGCTTTAGATTACACGATGTTTCCCAATTTTAATTAAGTCGAGCTGAAAGTGTAAGCGGAGAACGTATTCATTTGTAAATAACATTTTGCGATAGACAGCTCCTGCCTGGGTACAAAAAGACGCTTTTTTGCGCCACTGCCAGGTGTGCTCCAGCGCCGGTGTGCATATTACTGCGGGCACACGCTGCTCCCATACTACGGCCTCCGCCTCGAGAAGCACCTGCTTCAATTTTTTATCTCAGCGTTTTCGGAAGACCGGTGTGTGCACCGGCTTAGCTCTTGTGATTCCGATATTACGTATCCCAACGCCGAATCGATAATCACTGCAATAACACCAGTCTCTTTTCTGGAATTACTGCTTTCTTATTTCCAATTTGGACATAGATAAATGTTGACGAAGTTAAAAGTATTGTTTTTATCTGCATTTGATATGACACAGATTCATTCGAGGAAAATAATTAAATTTATTTCGAAAAATTTTTAACTCCAAAATTTTTTAAACTTGAGGCTTTAGAAACTTTAGTTATGAAATAAGTAATGAAAAAGCAAGTTCAACTTCAAGATACACTGCGAAGAATATTTTAAATCTTTATATTATCAATTGGAAGTTACAAACTCTGACAAACTTGAAGTCGCTAAACAATTTCACTTTAAAATTAAAGTAAATATGATTTATATGATTTACTTTAATTTTCTAATCTCGACCTTCTTCCAAAACAGCAAAACTCCTCAAAGACGAAATCTCCACAATCCCTGAAAAACGAACAAAAAAGCTCGCCGGTGCAATTTATTCACGGACAGTCCTCCTTTTCTAATTGTTTCTTTACTTTCCAAGAACGTCTTCCATCTTCATTTCGGGATCTTGAACTTTGCTCGCTCGATGTGGCGAGAGATCAGCGGGGGAGTTTGTGTTCCCCGAGGCGAACGTGTGGATGGGAGTACTTGTCGCGGGATATCTCCGGGGCTTTTCTTCAATCTCACGACGACGCGCATCTTAAGACAGAGCCGGTGCGTGAAGGGGCGAGAAACAAGACGGAGTGGAGTCAATTTGTCTCGAGACAACACGAGTCGCCTCTCAGAGAGCCTTCGCCTCTCAGACACCAGGCATTCTGCCTCGGAGACATCAGATGCCACTTGGACACGCGCCACGGAAGCCCCGTTGCGGACGTCTCACTCTCGTTCGCCGAACCTTGTTCATTTCTTAGGTTTCCCTCAGTCTTCGCCGCTAGGTGTCGTTGCTGTCGAGGGTTTCCGCAAGGACCTAATCAATCATCGGATACCACTATGTATGAGAGCCAACTGTATGGAGAGAAAAGTTGTCTTAATTATTACTGTATTGTATAGCATTCCGAGGACGAAGCTTCCTCTCTTAGTATTTGGTAGATGTATTTCTCATAATTTTCTCGTATTTTCAGTTCAAATTACTATATTTTTATAATAAAGGAAAATTCTATTTCTTAAAAAAACATTTTACGCACGGAGACTCGAACGCGCGATCTTGAGGTTTACAACTGG
>JABFPB010006082.1:0-12463 GCA_022817645.1 Ceratoteleas bidentatus | reverse complement strand
CAAACACGGGTAAACCCTGCCCCGGAGGTGATTACTGTTTGGATGCAAACCCGGCAGTTTCACAGGGCAAACGTCCATTAAGTGGAAAGGTTTTGTACAGTCAAGAATAAAAATATTACTCTACAAACTATTCGTCAATAGAGTCTAAGACTCCCTAGGCGAACATAACCTTGTGGTTATTCTCAGTAAACCACATTTCCCACCAACGTTAGGGAATACTCTGTATGCAAACACGGGTAAACCCAGCCCCGGAGGTGAAAACTGTTTGGATGCAAACCCGGCAGTTTCACAGGGCAAACGTTAAGTCTTAAGGGAAAGGTTATGAGCGCACAAGGGGAATTTGAACTCTCGGAGTGCGCGGTATCAATAAAAATTTTACTAATTTTAGTTTCGAGTGTCAATCCCGAGACAACATTCATCCAGAAGCCGATAGGATTCATATTGCGAATTTCTACAAGTAAGTCGGAAATTTGAGAGAAAAATGCGTTCTGCATGGTAAATGTTGGTAAAAGGGGAATCTCCGTTATCGAGGAAGGATTCATAATCGCTGAAAAGCTATGAATCCAAAGTAATGTTGGGATTTAAGGTAAAGGAGCATTCTCATGAGCAATTAGAGCTGACCTGCCATTGCTGAAAAGCTACAGGCCGACTTCCATGAAAATCCTTGATAGGTTGATTTTCATGTCGGAAGAATTAATTAGGGCGGACCTGTCTTCGCTGAAAAGCTGCAGGCCGATTTTCATGAGAGAATAAATTCTTAGGGTAAATGTGCAAAACGTTGTAACCCACATTTTAGTTAAGCGGAATTACTTTGGACGGACCTGTATTAGCCGAAACGCTGCAGGCCGATTTTCATGAGAGAGGATTATTAGGGCGAACTTGTGAATGCCTGAAGGCTGCAATTTCATAGAAACTGGTACTAAGGAAAAGAAGCATTTGAACAACGCGATTTATAATCATATTCAAATTAATCGGGAAGAGAAGCCGAATCAAGAACTTCACGTCGCGAAGTCCCCAATGAGATTGATGTTCTTATTTTTCAAAATATACAAGCCTATGATGAACTAGAGGAAAGGTGATGTAAGCTCCTGTATGTGAGCACCACCGATTCCCCTCTGAGGCTTTATTTATTTATCTTTTCTATTCAAGTAATTGAAAACTGCATATAACCTGAAAGGTTGACAGTCGGTAAGGTAGATTAAGTAAATTCAAACAAAAACTCAGCATAGAATTGGAGTAAAGTATGATTGAGCAGTAATTTCATTGAGTTTACCTTACTTTACAAAACTTCGCGTTGAAAATAGCAAAAATACAAGATTTTCAAAAACGCGAAAGTTTCAGTATACACATATATTTTTTTTTATAAAATGTTTCCATCGTTACTAATTTGAAGTGAATTTTTCTCAGTTTTAACAATTTTTTTCGATGTGCACAAAATGTCCTATTTTTGGCACATATTATTACATTTTTTACTTATATTGCGAGTTTAAACAATTTTTAAAAATTGTCAATAGTTTTTCAATTGATCGCACTGTTTCCCAAAATTGTTTCGCACTGGTTTTACTTTCTTTCAAAGAATTAAAATTTTATCAAATTCTATTTTCCTTTCAAATTTTTCGTACTTTGAAAATCTCTAAAAATTGGCACCGTCAGACGTTTTCAGACGTTTTTAAACATTTGTCAGACTTTCCAGAATTCTTCAGACTATTTTTCAACATTTTTTAGGGCACTTTCAGAGCTGTTTCAGAGATTTTCAGAAGTTTTCTTTCTGTCAGATCAAAAACAAACGCTTGATTAATTCGTCCCTACTTAATAAATTATTCGCTATTCCCGACATTTCACGAGAACATGTCGGAAAATCGAAAGAACTGCGTTGCGCAGTCCGAGTCGTAATCGATTCACTAGAAAACATTGGCTGTCTACCGCTAATTGGGATCCTTTGTGATCTAGGCACTCATGGCTTATAAGCCGAAATCTTTCGTACCCGTTCACTATCCGGAACGTACCGGAGTGGCTCTTGCGAACCCTGAACCCGCAAGCATACCTCGCAACGAGTTATTACTCGAAACTGAAATTTATGGTCAGATACTTTCCGGAGAAATCATTCGTTTGCGGAATTCGTTAGTTATCGCTCAATATACTTCTCTTTGTTGGATATTGTCTGGACCTGTTCAACCTAACATTCCCTCGCATTCTGTTACTGTGCAACATATTTGTATAGATTTACAAGGTGACCTTAAAAAATTCTGGGAAATCGAAGAATTTCCTGATCAACATGGTCTTACTGAAAACCAGCAGAAATGTGAGTCGCATTTCAGTTACCCGTACCCCTGATGGTAGATTTCAAGTTCGACTTCCCTTTTTGGTGAATTGTGCCATTGATTCATTCCAGTTCGCGAAATAAAGCGAGAGCCGCCTGGTTGAAAATATCATTGCAAACGGCCTATGCGTCGCTTCACACCGAACTCAGAGGAAATGCTTACTATCATTATGCAAATAAAAGCCTGTTTAAAACTCGCCCAATGACTCGTTTTCACGACGACCCCAATGCACGAGTCTTAAGGCTATCCCTGAAGCATCATTCATCGACCTAAATCATAACCTCCTAACCCGCTGGCAAAGCACCGTGCTCGTGGTCCAATCCTTTTGGAAACGGAATTATTCTGATTATCTCTTCAAGCGCGCAACAAATGTTATGAGTCGAAGACGGTGGAAATAGGTGACATTGTCTTGCTGCGCTAATCGCCCCCTTGTGATTGGGGACTCGCCCGTGTACCCAGGTCAAAATTAGCAAGGAGAGACTTTTACGCACGGTAAAAATTAAAACAGGAACTGGAGTGGCACATTACAGCATTATGTAAGCTTCCAGTCTTCCAAATTTGAATTATTATTCAGTACGTCAGTAACATTTGAAGAGTACAGTCATGGACTTCATAGATATCTACAACGATATTGAGTTCGACGTATTCTGACAACATAACCCAGGACTCTTTTAAAGCTCCAAGATGCCCATTTCCAGATTGGTGCAAAAATTTCGTTGCACCAATCTGGAAATCCTTCTTCTTGATAAAAACTGGCGTAGAAAAGGTAATAAATTATCAGATGGCCGAGGGGTGGGGGTGAGTGGGTGGTGGTGGGTGAGGAAGGGTAAAATAAGGGGGCTAGAAAAAAAGGGGGGTAGAGAAGGGTGGCAAAAGCTGGGTAAAGGAGGATAATAAAGTCCCCAGCGACGTGCCTGGCGACGATGTCTCACTGGTACACGTCCTAGGGTCAGTCCCTGGCGATGACGTGGCACCAGTGCACCTCCCAGGAGCAGTCCTTGGCAACGATGTCTCACTGGTGCACGTCCCAGAAACCGTCCCTGGAGATGATGTCGCACTAGTGCACATCTCAGGGTCAATCCTTGGCGATGACATCGCATCAGTGCACGTCCCAGAAACCGTTCCTGGAGACGATATCGGACCAGTGTGCTTCTTTTGGGCAGTCCTTGGCGACGATGTCGCACTAGTGCCCGTCCAAGGGTCAGTTCCTGGCGATGACGTCGTACCAGTGCACGTCCAAGGGTCAGTCCCAGGAGATGATGTTGCACTAGTGCACTTCCGAGGGTCAATCCCTAACATAACGTCGCACAGTGGGGCCAAACGGTCGTCTAGGCGCGCATAGACTTTGTGTATTGAACTATACTCTACCGTTACTTGAAGTTCAAATCACAACTTTAGAGACAGCAAAAATTATATTAATTTAGCAACAGATTATGCGACCACCTTTGTTACTCAGATTTGCTATAGTCGACGGGACTGGGGGGGCTCTGATTGTTTCTTAGCGCCGAGAGCTTTAAGACAATCAGAACACGAGGCTGGCAGCTAACGCGCACCACATTTGTTATAAACTGGTCAACTTCAAATTACCGACAATGTCATTTTCAAGTGTAATATTGGCTCTAAATGCCATTATAACTACATATTACATTTTTAATGGGCAACCAAATTAATGTGTCAAAGTCATGTGACAAGTCACTGTGAAATACTCGATTCAGATGCTTTAAGAATGTGTGCAACTGGAGTGTAAGAATTCTAAAGGAACTTATTATTTAGCAATCGTACACGTTCAAAATCGACTATTTATGTCATATAATACAATTTTTTAATTTCCACGAGTAGTTACAACATGTAATACCATAGTTTTTACGTCACGTATGTGTATGATCAATTTAAAACTGCTGTAACTTAAAAGTTCCTCAAAGTGCAGCGTTGCCGCTTGGTGAAATTGCAGCCAGTTTCTCAAAGAATGGAGCCGTCTTAATTCCTGCTGCGTCCACTTGCGCCAAAAAAATTACAAGGAAAAACGTATATGTTCTGTTTAGAGCTATTTGGGAAAATTATATATAAACACATATATCTTTTGTAAATTAAAATGACGCCTTTATGAAAATTTATACAACTTCTCTAACTGTTTATTTAACGCATTTCGAATGTGATAACTATATGTTATTATTTGGGATCAAATAAACAGAGATGAGGAAAGTTCAACTACCTGTAGTAGGTGCTCTAGAAATGACCAAGCCAAGCCATTTTCAAATTGGTAAATAACACGCAAAGGCTCGCAAAGCATCAAGATTACCTTAGGTGAGAGGAAAACGCGGAGGGTGTAATTGGCAATACTAATAATTAAGGGGACACCACACCACGGAAATCAAGTACCACAAGGAGTTGACCGATTTTGATGAAATTTTGCGAATGAATAGCTTGCAACGAGATATTTTAAATAACATTTAGTTGGGGTCCAAAATGGCCTTTTATTGGAGGTTAGGGTACCAAAAATAAAGTAAAAATGAAAAATTTTGCAATTTTCTTTCCGTCATCTTGTAGAGCATGTTTTTCACAATAAAACCGGAAAACGAAACTATTTTATCTTGCAAAACCACGGAGGAGAAAGATTTAGAAATAAGAAGTGCATACAGAAGAAGTACAAAATTCCATTATTTTCTTTTTTTGTCAACATTTTTTTAATTTCACATGTTCAAACAAATATATTTTCTATTCCTTGTATAAATATAATATATATACACTCGACTTCCTCTAAGAACACGATCGCTAAGAACACTTACTCACTAAGAACACGAAATGACATTCACTAAGAACACAGGAAGTACCGCCATTGAATGAGGCGCGGGAAATTCAAATTGTAGACATTTATAATTTTGCAGAGTTTTACAGAGTTATTCAGATTAACAGAGTTTTTGCAGATTTTTTCAGATAAATTTCAGTCTTTTACAGAATTTTTTTGAAATTTTTTTGAAATTTGGCTTGATTTGAAATTAACCATAGTGCCGCTAGGCGGCGCCATGGTGCCGCCAGGCGTCGCAAAGTCGCCGCCAGGCGTCGCAAAGTTGCCGCGCATGCGTAGTACAAACCGTGTTGCTAGCGATATTTCCGGTCCCGACTTCGTGTTCTTAGAGGAAGACGAGTGTATGATCCTGTTGAAACGCTCGTAATATTACACATCTTAGCGAGTTTTTCAATATTTCCTTTTTCATTTTTAAATAATTGTAATTGTAAAATGATCACTGTTCCAATAGTAACTACTTCAGCTTTGTGCAGTTTGTGTGGGTGCAAGCATTCATGATAAAATCTTTATCAATAAGCTCCTGGAGGGTAATGCTCTTATTACCACAATTAGGAACTGGAATAGTAACAACTAAATTTTCTGTTTCATGGGTATTTGTATACATACAACTATTATTCAAACATTTGACTGTATATTTTAATTTATGTTTAACCACATCCTTTGTATTGGGGCACGGACGTTTCGCCGCCGGACGTCTCGCGGCGAAAAGGCGGCGGCGAACGGTCGCAGACCCTTTATATTAGCAAGTGAGTTACAAAGATGAAAAAAATCAACAAACCTCCTGATATCTTTTATATCAATAATTTTATTACAACCTGTATAATTTTTTAAGAAAATATATAAAACCTGTAGCTTCGGTAAATTAAACATATTTTTTCTAAAACTACTGCAATGAATTATACATTGTACAATTGAATTCGCGTAACATGATATTCCATCAACATCCCTCGCGGACGAGTCCCGAGAGAATTCTCGGGACATTCTCCAGACATTCTCGGGACACGTAAAAGTGGTAGAATTTGATGAAATAAGCCATAACATTCTTAAGAAACGAACGAAATGAAGATCAAAAACGTTTTGTATACAAAAATAGACCGTTCTTTGTTCGTAATTAACAATAAATTAAAATAAAAAATAAGCACCGATTCTACGAGTGTCTTTTTATGCGACTTTACCGAAGGTGCAATACGTGTGTAGTTATGGCGCTGGCGTCAGAAGTTTAGTTCGAATGGATTTGCCGTATGTTTTCTCAAACCTGAAAAGTGACCGAAAAGTGAAATGTTTACTACCGTTTCCCGTGGTCGCTGCAACGAAACGAGGCGAGACCAAACATAACCGAATACAACCGAACCCCAATCGAGACAGAACGAGATGGAACGGGAGAAAACGTGCCAAACTGAAAAACCGGGGAATTTTAATGAAAATGCTAGAAATAATGAAAATGATTAAAACTGAATGAAATTGATGAAAAATGCATAAAATTTATGAAATATGCATGAAAATCACTACAAAACGAATCAAATTGATTAAAAATGGTCTCGAAAGTTTCGAGAGTCGAAACGGTCAATTTTTTCCAAGTTTTTCCAAGATTCTTAAAATTTTTCGAATTTTTCAAAATTCTTAAACATTTTCAAATTTCTTGATTTTTTCAAACTTCCACAATTTTTAAAATTCTTCGAATTTCTAGAAATTTTCTAAATTCTTAAAGTTTTCAAATTTCTCAAAATTCTTAAACATTTTCAAATTTCTTTAATTTATCAAATTATTTGCATTTCTCAAAATTTTCAAACTTCTCAAAATTCTGAAATAAAAAAAAATGTCTAAATTATTACATATTTCAAAATCTTCTAATTCCTTTAATTTATAAAATTCTTCGAATTTCTCAAAATTGTCAAACTTTTCTAATTTCTTAAAATTTTTCAACTTTTTAGAATTTAAGCAGGGGCGTATTGCGAAAATAGAAGCGGCTGTCCGGAAGAACTTCTGGATTCCAAACCTCAGGGCACAGGTTGAGAAGGTGCTGCATAACTTGTACTCTGGCTGAGCGAAAGCAGGGACGAGCAGAGGGATGGCTACACTCAATTGCCAAAGGTTGCGTCCCGCTGGAGACATACCATGTCGACCACCTGAGCCCGCTGGCAACGACGAGGAAGAGTTATCGCCATGTGCTGGTGGTGATTGACGCATTTTCCAAGTTCGTGTGGTTATACGCAACAAAATCAACGGGGTCAAAGGACGTGATAGACAGGCTGAGGAAACAGCCTGTCTATCACTTTTTGCAACCTGGCGATGACTTTTGGCAACCCGAGGAGAATCGTGTCCGACCGTGGGACAGCATTCACGTCGAATGAATTTGGATAGTATTATAGGGAGCAGAGAATTGAACATCAGCTTATCACGACGGGTATCCCACGGAGTAACGGGCAGGTTGAAAGAGTTAACCGAGTCCTCTTCCCCTGTTAACCAAACTAGCTCTGTCAGAACCAGCATCGTGGTACAAATATTTGGAACAAGCGCAGACCTGCTTGAACGCGGCTATTCATCGGAGCCTGGGCGAAGTCCCATTCGAGATGCTGTTTGGGATGCGGCCGAGGTTCCAGGACTACGAGAATGTGATGGAGCGCCTGTAGCAGGAAATGGCCCAGTCCTTTGACGAAGAACGGAATGAAATTAGAGATGCAGCCGCACAGCAGATAGCCAGAGTGCAGGACGGGAATAGCCCGTGCGTTATAAAGTCGGAGATTTGGTTGCCATACGGCTTACACAGCAGGGACCTGGACTGAAGTTGGCCATTAGATTCTTTGGGCCATATGAGGTCATTTGTGTTGGAGGAAGTGATCGACATGAGGTGCAGAGGGTTGGAGATGGTGAAGGGCCAAGGCGAACGACTACAGCAGCCGATTCTATGAAGAAATGGACAGAAGGAGTTGAGGCAGATAGTGAGGAGGAAATTCATGAGCTGAACGAAGGTGGCCCCGACGACGATCGGGACGAACGTCGTTGTGGAGGGAGGGCGAATGTGGAAGGGCTCCGGGTAACTGACGATCCGGCACTGGCCGTCACGTGACTGCGCGTGGGAGCGAGGGGTGAACCCCGAATTGATAGGTGAGATGAGATTAGAAATTGTGCGGTCGATAAGATGAGATTAGAAATTGACGCGCGACCGGACACACGTACTTTTCTTGTATATAATCAATGTATATAGTAAAAGCATAAAATAAAGTAGAATAATTCAGAAAAGTTGCCGGTAGTTTTATTTGGAGTTAAACCCACCACATATGCGTTTCACATATGTGTTTATCATATGCGTTCCTTACATGTAATTCTCATATACGTTCCCTATGTGGGAAATGGGTTATGCATTTCATATGTGCGTTTATCCCCAGCTTCCGTGTTTACATTTCGCACATGAGTTTATTCCGCTAAGGATTGTATGCCTAGCCTCGATAGTCTCACTTCGTATGGTAGTGGTATCAGATCTCGCGGAATCTTCGACGCCCTTCTGATGACCCTTTCGAGCGCATCGACGTCCTTCACTAGGTATGGGGCCCAGTATATCACGCCATACTCCAAGACTGGGAAGACGTAAATTTCTAGGATCTTTTTGAGAAGCACAGGGGAAATATCCACAAATGCGCGACGACTCCTGCATATAAGGGAGTTAGCTTTCTTCACATACTTTCCTCCCACTCTTTCCTGGCACTCCTGATGGTTGTGGTGAGTTTGTTGCTGTAGGTTGGGTGTTGGTGCTGAACGATCAAGGAGTCGGTGCGGCGGAATCTGGCCCAAAGGCGGTGTTTTTTCTTGATCATGCGTATGATGTCCCTAGTAATCCATCGTTTACGTGGTTTTTGGTGTGTGCGTAGTTCAGGGGGAGCCAAGGTAAGCAGGGAGGGTGTTATAGTTGGAATGAGTCTGTCATAGGATGTAATGACGTCTGTTTGTTCAGTGTAGGAGGCAAGGAGAGGAGCTATTATTTTTGTGACTGTGTTATAATTTAGTTTATAATATGGAATTCTTTGGGACGGCAGGATTAGGTATACGGTGTTGAGTTTCGTGTTGTAGATAGGTGACAATGCCAAGATGATCACTGGTTCCAATACTCGGGAAAAGCTGGGGGGTTGTGAGGGGTTCAGGCTCGTTAGTCAGATGTTACACGGCTTTTTGAATTCGTGTTCCAGAACTGCAATATTACGATTTTGCGATTTTGCGACAGGCGGATCAAAACCCTATTTGAAATTATTTGTATCTTCTTTTTCTAATTACTTTGTGCTAATTTGTTGCATGAAACAGGAAATTGCTTTCCTGATTCCGATCCTATTCCCGACCCTGATTGTGTTCAAGTTGAACCGGGATACTTTTGGAAATCTTTGCGTTTGCTTTCCTGATTCCGATCCTTTTCCCGACCCTGATTATGTTCGAGTTGGACCGGGATACTTTTGGAAATCTTTGCGTTATGAATCTCTTGAGTTCGTCGTTGGAGATAAGTCCGAACTGGAGGTGATTCCCGGTTCGTCGAAGAAAGAAGAAGCTTTTTGTTTATTTTATTTACGTTATGAAATGTCGCGTCATTATCTTTTGTAATATTAAATATTTCTGGGTCGCCACCCCAAAATTGTTTGAATTCAAATTTGTATTCCAAAAAACAAATGAATGTTGCGTCGCGGTTGATTATTTGGTTGCGTTCGAGATTTGCGTCATCCCTTTGGCAGCGCCCGTCGTGTCGACCTCGAGTCCCCGCGAAGTCCCCGAGTCGTGCCCCCTTTTTGGACGACTGTGCGCCCGTGTGCCCGCACTCCGCGCCCGTGCCTTCGGCTTCGGGAGCCCACGTCCCCGCCTGCGACTCCCCGTTCCAGTTCCCCGTGGCCGTGCAGTGCCCGGGATTGCCTGTGCCCATCCCGTGGGCCTGTAGAGCTTCTGCTGAGGTTGACGACTGCTCCATATAGCGAACGCTTATTCTCTGGGGATCGAATCCCCGACGCAACCGCGACCGCGACATTGTTGGTGTTTCTTGGTGTTTTATTGTGTTTGTTGTAATTTGGTTAGTTTGATATGAACAATGTAACGCGAATCTGCCAAACGGCAGATTCGCCATTACAAATTGGCGCCCAACTTTGTTCTAACCATTGGCCCTGAGAAACATAAAGTTTTCGTTTGTGCGCGGTGCGTTTTCAGCCTGGCGTTTGACAGTCCCCGCGCGTGGCTATCGATCGATCGCGCGTGTTTTGTCCGAGCGACGCGAAGCGAATTGTTTTGCGAAGCGCCACGAAGCGCTTGGAACGCGCGACGCGGGCTTGGTGTTTGGTGTGCGCGGACACAGGTGGCGTTAACGTCGCGGCAAGGGTGATTTCGCGTTTCGAGACAGCTTGCGGTGAATTGCCCGTGTGGAACATGTCGCTCGTTAGTTTGGCGGGTTGGATTTTAGAGTTGCCGGAAGGGCAAATGCGCGATGTGTTGCGCGGTTTGCGCATTAACCCGAACGGTTCGTTTGAGGTGTTGCGTGACCGCATCACGCGAGCGACGCGGCGTTGTGACGGTGACGCGTCAGTACCGTCACCGTCACAACGTCACAGTGGGGGTTGGAGGACGAATTCGTTGCCGATCACGGTCGCGTCGCGAATGATCCGTGGTGTTTAATGACAGAAGGTCTGTCAATTGCGTCACCGGTTCGCGAATCAAATCCCAATTATGTTATTGGGATGAGATAGAGGCGGACAATCTCACGTACGCCAGCGGTGAAGTGTTTCGCAATATCAACCCAAATACATTTTTCGAGCGGGTTTATACGACTTCGAGTCGTTTGATTGGCGGTACAGGGAATATTCGACTGTCACGTCAGTGATGTCGGGATGGTCAATTATAATACCACCACGACGTCAATATATTCTCGTCCGGTCTCTACGTGGGTAACCCAAAGGCCGGATATTCGCCGTATTCTAGATAGAGTCAGCCCGATTGTACGAGTCGAACGTAGCTTCCAAGGCGATGGATGTTATGTTGAGAATCATTCTGAGGAGAATTTTGCGACCCAGGGTTTCGCGCATGGCACTCTTCTGTCGAATGTAGAGGTCACTGCTCCGAACAGTATGACGGGAGCTTTCGCGCAAGAAATTCGCGAAAACGACATTCACGGGAATTCGCGCCGTGATTTTGAGCAAATTGCGACTCCGGTTTCGCGAAATAAGTTCAGATTTATGGATGATGTTCCGGAATTCGTGCCGCGTTCCCAACATACGGTTAGGGGAGAGAGGCCGGATTTTGCGGAATCGCAAACGCGATTTTATACTCCTAATCAAGGACCGTCGCGCATGGGCATGAGCCAGTTTAGAGTTCCGGAAGGACAAAAGGGTGGTTCGTCTAACCTTCCAATGAATGACCAACCCCGAAGTCAGAATACTTCGGGAGATTTGGAGGTTAGACGTGACATTTTGCGTGTAGTCAAATCGTGGAACTTGACTTTTAGCGATCCGGACAAGGTTAGCGCGGAAACTTTTTTGCGTCAGGTAGAGGAGCATAGAGTTTTGTCGACGCTTTCCGACGGTGAAATGTTGCGTGCATTGCCGATTCTATTGCGAGATATGCCTCTGTATTGGTTCCGGAATCGGAAAAACGAAATTGAGACTTGGGATGAATTTTGCGAGAAATTTAGGGAGCAATTTGGCGACGCATCATTTCAGAGTCGGTTGCGAGAACAATTGCGAACTCGCACGCAAGGTGAGGATGAGCCATTGAGGAATTACCTCACTTGAGTCGAGACATTGTTCAATAATTTAGAGAAACCGGTATCATTGGCGGAGCAGCATGACCTGAGATTCGATAATTTGCATCCCGATATTCGAATGGCGGTTAGACGTATCGAGTTTGCGACCTTCGAGCAACTGTTGAGACAAGCTCAGACTTTTGAGAAAATGTTGCGTGACCGCAAGTCATACCGTCCCCCTCGAGCTCCGGAAACGAGTTCTGGGACACGAGAAATGGGATACAAACCCAAAAAGGGTTTGAGGAAGGGTGAATCGGTGGCAGCGGTTGCGGAACCCAAGTTAGAAGAGGTTATTGCGGCCGTTATAGAGAAGGTAAAGACTTCTTTTGCATCTATTGCGAAATCCGGCAAAGGAACTTTCAATGGCAAAGCTTCCCCCAGTAAGCCGGTGGTAGCGAAAAAAGAGGAAAGATCCTCAAATAAAAGTGGACCTACGATGCAAAGTCATAGTTCACCTTCTACCTCCAGCGATACAGTTGAGATTAAGGTACAGCTGAGTCGTTGGAATTGCGGCAAATCTGGGCATAGGTTTAGCGAGTGCAATACCAAGTTAAGATTGTTTTGTTTCTGGTGTGG
>JABFPB010006081.1:0-12464 GCA_022817645.1 Ceratoteleas bidentatus | reverse complement strand
CAATTTACGGAGAAAATAGACAGAATATTTTGTCAAATATCTTACTACTTTTTCGAAAATATTAATACAAATTTGACAAATTATTCTGATGATTTTCTCCATAAATTGGCGAATGAAAATATAAGTTTATCCGAATTTTGACATTTAAATTGGCCATTAAACCCAAAATTGGTATTAACACATAATGTTAATAAATAAAAATGAATACTTATTTTATATCAAAAGGTAATGAAATCTTATACCTATATTTCGACATTTCAGATACAATTTCCAACGTCTGCAATCACCGGTTCAGCCTGGTTCTATGGAGAGCGAGGCAGGAATTTTAAGCATAACTTTTGACAAAGGTGGAACCCGAATGATAACGACAGATGCTGATAAAACTATCAAATTGTACAAACAGGATGACACTGCGGTAATAATTTATATCAATATATTTTCAATTTTTTTCTAATTTCATTATATCATTCAATGAACAAGGTACTAAACTAGTTGTTTTTTTTTGTATTTCAGACGGAAGAAACTCATCCAATCAACTGGCGACCGGAAATAATTAAACGCAGAAAATTCTAAACGAACTCGGTAGAAAAGATACGGGAAAAGCTTTTCTAACTTTATGAATGATTTGTAATGTACATACTGAGGATGGTTAATGTGCAACGGTTAATATGTACGATAATTAGTTACTCTACGCAATATTGTAATTCGCTTCTAGTACGTAAAATGCTTGTAAAATGTAAAAACACGCCGATTCTTTTCTGCGATTGCCAATAATAATTTTTTATTATGTAATTGAAGTCAAATTTATTTATCTACCCTGGATATCTTCTTTTTAGTACATAATTAGATATAAGAATGAGGGAATTTATTATTAGAAATGGAATAAATAGTTAATTATCAGATCAATCAACTCTATTTATTTTGATATTTAAAAATTGGGCAAACCATTTATTAGTACTTTTTCTGTTTTTAAAAGCATTTTTCATTTTACATAAACTTGATTAATATCATTTATAGTCTCATATAGTAGTAAATCTTGAACAATGTTTGAAAGTGTTTGAAACATCTGAAAAAAGTTTAATTTTCTCCATAAATTTGTCCAAAGTTATAATTAAAATATGAAATTTTCTGAAAAAAAATTAAAATATTTGAAACCCTTGTAGAAATAAAAAGGATGAAAAAGTCTGAAAAAAATCTCAAAAAAAGTCTGAAAAGTCCCAATTTTGACATCGTTTCAGACCTATTCAGATTTTTTTCGGATATGTGCCAACCCATAATAAGTAAAGTCTAAAAATGTCTAAAACGCAGTATTCGGACGGCTAACTTTTCGGGTCTTTACGCACTTGTTCGGACCATTTCAGTATAACCACTCAGCCAAAGTCTTAATACTTACAAGACTTGCTCATAAGTTGTATATAATTCGTAATTTAAGTCTGACATTTTCTGAGAAAGCCCTTAAAATTCTTAAATGGTCTGAACAAGTGCGAAAAGTCGCAAAAACGTTAACCGTCCGAATACTGCGGGTCAGACGTTTTCAGACGTTTTTAGACTTTACTTATCACGGATCGGCACATATCCGAAAAAGTCTGAATAGGTCTGAAACGGTGTCAAAATTGGAACCTTTCAGACTTTTGTTCAGACTTTTTCACATATTTTTCAGACCTTTTCAGACTTTTTATTTTTACACTGGAACAAATCCCAGCCAACACTGCGATTTGCAGTGCGATCACGGCGATTTCACATGTGAGCAGCATGAGAGCCCTGATTGTAGACGATTTTTTTACGCCATTTTTAACGTTTATATCTTTTATAACTTATACGTAAAAACGGTGACAATAAGTAGCTTAAGTGGGCATTCTCATTTGGAGAGTCGAAAAATGGGTAAACGCATGCGGTTCACTTTCATTGACAATTTCATTGACAATAGTTCATCCTCCAGAGAATTTAGTCTAGTTTAAAATCCTCTTACTCGATTTTGATTTAGATGACTACAAGAAGCCCAGGAGTGTTTGCGGTGAAGCATTTTGCGGCGAAAAACGTTTAATGTAATCGTCCGTGGCGGCCGGGTAAATAATTATTTGAAAATAAAAAAATAGCTTTTATAGAGAAAAAAATAAATTTTCTGAACATCCAAACCGCATGCTTCTACGAGTTTTACTTTTCCCGCAAACAAAATTCCAAAGTTTAGGGGGCATTCTCCAAATGAGAATGCCCCCTTAAAACATAGAAATCGAAAATGTTTCAATATGTTTCAATACATAATTTCTTATAGCTACTGTATCCTTTCAACAAAAAATATTATTAAATATTACTACAATATTACGAAAATATTATAATGTTATAGTATTATGAATTTTTTGCCGATGGGGTAATTTCTTTCGTAAAATCTGAAAAATCGGAAAATTCTTTCTTTAATTACAACAATTGTAAAACCTTCCTCAAAATAAACCAAACCCAAAATCTTCTCTCTTAACTATACCACATTTATTCCCAAAAATGCATCTTTCCCCCCATACTTCAAAACTCATTTTCAAAATTGCGCAAAAAGCCGCCATCCCCGACCTCAGCGCCATCTCGTCTTGCGGCGCTCACCCCGGCTCTGCCCCGAGGCCTGGGCCAACGTCGCTCGAACGGTAACTGTTTATCCGCGCGACGTAACCGCGGCCTGATGTTTTCCGAACGGCCAGTCGGCCGATTGTTTATCCGCCATTTTGTACAACTGCCGTACGCGCAGTTCCGAGTGATCCGCTGCTGCGACCCGAGCTGATTCCCCGCGGTGGCATGGCCCGCGCTCGCTGAACCCCGCGCAACCCGTTCCCGTGACCGCGCGCGTGTTTCCAGGGCGCGCGGCTGACGCGCGCCGGAGGCCCGCAAAGGCGCGCCCAATCGCGTTCGTGGCCCAATTGTCGTAATGACAATCCGTGACAAGTTGGCCCGAATCGCCCGTGCCGTGACCCGACTCCCGTGACTTTTAATAAGGTCAGATGCCGAGTGCCGCGTGAACGCGAGCTGCTGGCAGATTGCGCGTCAAGTAAGTTGCCCGCGGCGCGCAAATCGGCCCGCGCGCCGCCGTTCGCTATTTTCGTCGCAATATGGAGCACTGGCGGCGCGGGGCGGTTTTTGACAAATCGGCACCAGTATTTGTGGGGGCAGAGGGTGAATTTGTTAGTTTTTCCTCGGAAACGTTTTGGGGAGGGAAGGGGAAAGATGGATAAGGGGGTGGGATTGGGGCAGATTTCGGGGGGTGGAATGAAATTTGAGACTGTGGAGGAGAGGGGGTGGAGTGATGGGTAACGGGATGGAGGAGGAATTTGTGACGAAAGTTATGACAATGAAGCATGTCCCAACACATGTGAGATTGGTTCAGATTGTTGGAGAGAAAGCGGAAAAATATAAATAACTTAAGAAAAAAACTCATAATTTTGACTACCAAAAAACTAAGATATTGTACTGAACTAAAAATTATAAAAAGCGATTGCTTAGAGAAATGGTTAACATTGTAAAAATTCTGAACGCTGTAAATGAAAGATCAGATGTTCAAAAGCTCAGCATCATGTATTTAGGTGTACTTTAATTTTATCTGTTTACTTCATATTTGGTCAACTTTTTCAAAATCACATCCCTAGAATATTGGCATTGAATGTATCCATAACTTGACTATACTCTTAGATATACGTTCTATTTAAATGCGTTCTATTTAAATTATAAATCTGTGATAGTTTTATATTTTCATATGTTTATAACTATTTATCAAGAAAATGTTTACCGTATCCCTCTTTGTACAAGAGGGACTTATGTTTTTAATTATCATGTCGTTAGGAGCGTTTATTTTATTGTTTGACAATGTTTTACTACAAAATTACAAATAGTAATTTTGTAGTAAATTTCTACTTACTGAGTTGTAATTTTTCAGCAGTTTTTCTTAGAATCAAATCAGTGTTGGTTTATAATTGAAAAAAACCCAAACAATTGTTGTTCCTATTGGTCAAACCAAAACATCTTGGTACAACGAGAACTTATGAAAAGTCGGATAACAAATATTGGATTCTTCAGTTAAATGGAAGGTCTGGTAACAATAATCAGACAATAGATTAGGCATTTGTTTATACTTTGAGTTGTAACAGTACATTTGTTGATAACTTTTATATGTTGAGAATCAGTAAGTGACCAGAGGTGCAATACCACTGATCTGATATCGTTTGTACATTTCATAGTAATTTGTCAGGAATTCATTTTTGAAAATGATGCCATAATAATTGGTTTATTAAATTCCAAATCTTTTACATTTTATTATCTTAACAATATATGAAATCATTCAATTTGGTCAAATTTGGTGAAAATCAAAGAAATGTATTGTACAGCTTTGTGGGAAGTTTTATTATCAAATTTATTATATTGTTATGAGATATTTATGTACATTTGCAAATAAAAGTCTATATTTGGGTACCTTCGACATCAGTAAACCTGTGGACAGTCAGCTGGTTAACTTTATCACCTGTTATTCATGCCATCCGGTCTTCCAGTAAAAACTAAATTTTTGCTCATTAAATCAGATTGTAAATGAATGCAACTTTTTCATTTTGCAGATGCAGATGTATGCCTTTTGCGTAATTATTATCAAATAGCCAATCATTGTTAGCTGTAAATAAAAAATAGAAGTCGTTTTTTAAATTAAAAATGCATGTGCAAACAATTAAAAGTAAAAGTTATGATGTTTTTTATACATTTTTATTCAAATCTTGCTGCATTTATACAGAATTAAAAGAGTGATATATAAATAAATTGTTTTCAAAATTCAATTATTTATACATAAATATAATAAAACTGACAATTTATGCCAGTTCTTTAACATAAAATATCCATAGATCTGTATCCATAATTCTTACACGCACTAACATCTAATTAAAAGAATAATGAGATCTACTTACACCTTATTTGCTTACGCTGTATTATAAGTATAATTCATTTCGGGTGTTGTTTACAATAATTTAAAAAGTTTTGTTAAGAAACAAAGTAAAATTGAAAAAATTAACACAATGAAATTAAATTTTTTATTTTTGTAACAAAGACAATACTAATGAAGCTTCAAAAAAGAAATATTTAACACTAGAATGGCCAAAGCAGTAATTTTGACTGTTGACCTCTCTTTTTATCACATTAACTTACCATTATCTCGGTCTTTGTTTGGAAACCGTCTGGCCATTCTAATGTTAAGGTTATTTCAGGAAATTATATGACTTCAGACAGTTTGAACTATATATGATTATCAAAAACCAAAATAGAAATAATAAACGGTTTTTGTTTTTTCTTATTTTAGAATTTCAGTTCCAGTATATAATTTATTTTATAGAAATGTATGTATAAATTAAGGTACAATTGAAAAAAGAATATGTATAATAAGTCAATTTATTATAGGGGTACTGTAACGATGTTTCTTTATTAATGTCATTTGCTTATTGCAGGATGGCTGTGCCAGGTGAAAGACAACGGCTGCTGTTGTCAATGTTAAATGAGCAGTTGACATGTCGTTTATGCAGTGGTTACTTCATAGATGCTACTACAATTGTAGAATGCTTGCATTCATGTGAGTTATTTTCCAGCAATGATGAATTATTTAAATACACGCGACTGAGTTGTAAACTAAAAAATTTCCACAGCATTTAAATAATAGGGGAGAATGCCCAGCACTCAAATGGCCTTTCTATAAAATATTAAAATAAGCTAAAATAATCTAATTATCAATTAGATTTTTCATTGCTTGAAATCAAATATAACGTTAAAGTATTAGAAAATCAGTTTCGTTAATAATAATTAATTAAAAAAGTTATGGAATTATTTACCATGAATTTGTTCAAAATTGTCAAAATTGATGAAACTAAATGTTTTAATATTTTCAAATCAAGTAACTCTCAATTTTGCCCAATTATGTTTAAAAATAATCTTTTCTTTATTGAGAAACGCGTAACTCAATTTTTTTTTAATTTTTATTAAATAATACTTTAGGCTTTCTTGTGCCTTTTTAGGCACAAGAATATCTGTGTACTAGGTCTGTTGTCATTATGTATTAGATTCATAATCTAATAGATTATGAATATTACGGAATGTTCAAACGTTGGGCAAAAACACTTGTTAGACAAACTTTTTATTATTGACAATTAAAACTGAATTTCAATACTAATGGTGAAATAACAAAGTTTGTTTTTATAACTGAAACATTATTTGATATTTTGAAATCAGTGTTGCCTCACAAAATTTCAGTTTTTTGTTTGTCTATAAGAATGATGCTGGTTGTAGATTTCCATGATTTTTTTTATTTCATTTTTTTTTTAATTTCTTTTGCTCATTTTTAAGATATTTGTTTTGTTCAATTGTGGCGTCATTTGATAGGCACAATTTTCTCATACTGAATTATCTCATTCTCATACTGTAAAACTGTCAAGAGCAATAACTAAGTAGAAATTAAAATGACTAATAACGTTTCATTTCAGTTTGTCGCAGTTGCATTGTCAAGTATTTGAAGAAAAGTAAATACTGTCCAATATGTGAAGTCCAAGTTCACAAAAACAAGCCTCTTTTAAACATCAGGCCGGATTACAAATTACAAGACATCGTTTATAAATTGGTACCTGGATGCTATCAAAGTAAGTAATCTCTTGTACTTTAAACAACATCTTTTATAATCAAATTGAATGAAATTTCAGTCATAAAATTATGTATATGTTCAATTGTTTAAATATGTATGTAATTAGTTAATTAGTTGCAAAATGTTAGTTAAACTCAGAAAAGTACAACAGCATGTATTTGTCTTCAAAACAGTAACTTTCAGAAACAGTATTGATTAGGATAATTTTTATATCCCTTTTAATAAAAAAAAGTCAAATAAAATTTGATAAAGGCACTGATACAAATATTAAATTTAAAACAAAATATAGTGCAATTACATCTAATTTTTTCATATAAAATGATACTTTAGTTTGAGTAATAGGTCATATATGGTCTAATACATGGTTTGTCTTGAAAAATTGTTGATTTAAATCATGATTTTGATCAATGATTTAAATCAAATGATTTCAAACAAAACAACCCTACCCAGGAATTAGGACTAACACGTTTTCCTTTTTAGATGAAATGCGTTGTCGAAGAGAGTTTTACGCTAAACATCCTGAAGCGAAAACTGCAACGATGTCCCCTGAAAGCAGAGGAGAACCGGTTGAATCACACATTTACTCGCCAGAAGAATCTCTGAGTCTATCCTTAGAGTACCACAATCCGAATGTTAGATCAGAAACTGAAGAGGAAGAACCTGAAACACCAGCGCCAGTGCTACCTCGACGGTATCTCCGATGTCCAGCAGCAGTCACAATATTTCACCTGCAGAAGCTGATTCGAGCAAAGTATGGTCTCACTGATGCACACAAGGTCGACATACTTTACAAGGAGGAACTGTTAAGCTCGACATACACATTAATGGATGTTATGTATATCTATCACTGGCGTAGGGTAAGTTCAATTTTGTCTAGGCAACGATCCTTAATTCAAACGACGACAACAGCGCCATCTTGATCGCAACTTTTGTCCATCAATTTGAGTAAAAATGATTAATTTTCATTGAATTTCTATTTTATCAATTTGCTAATTATTCATAAGAAGTTATGAAAAAAAATTAATTATTAGAATGGCCCAAAGTTTGTGTCCAAGAAGTTACAGTAAACTCAACGAATTAAATTAATATCTGTAATTCTGTTACAGAAAGTACCGTTGTACTTGAGTTACCGGATATTCGAGTCTTCTCCAAAACGGCTTAGACTGTCAGAAGACAATGTGGAGTTCAAGAAATCGCTTTCGGATTCTGGCATTAGTCAAACAGAGTCACAGGTCGAGGAACATAAAGAATGGAAGGAGGTTCAGCTGAAAATCTCCGAAACGGGGGTTATGAGTGTCACAGACATTACGAGTCCCGATTCCAAACAAACCTCGAGGACGCTGGAACTGGAGGACCGAGGGAAATCGGAACCGAGTCCCGTCGTAGATGCGAAAACTTCCAAAGATGTAACTGAGCCGGCCCCAAAAGCGGCCAGTGAGGCGGTTAAAGATAAATCAAAACCCAGAGCGAAAGAAGAGACTGAGGGTACAATGACGAGAAGTGCCTCCAAGTTGAATGCTCTGAAGGTCGAGGAGACCAAAACGAAAAGCGACGAGAAAAACGAAAAACCCGCGAGTACGAAAATGGATACCCGAGCGTCTGTGAAGGATGCTGGGAAATCCGACAAGGCGAAGGATGTCAAGAACGACAGCGAATCTCCGAATCAAAGCGCTAACACCTCGAATAAGGAGTCGGAGAGCCCGAAGCAGACGATAAAACCAACTGCTGCAGGGTCCAAGATCAACGCACTGAGTGCCAAGTTGCAATTTCAACCCAAAGTCGGGCAAGTGAACAACACGTACTCAAAGAAAACGAGCCTCAAGGAAAAACGAGCGATGCTTAATAAAAGCGCGATTAAAGTTGACGCAAAAGTTATGGAATCACCGGCGAAGGGTACAGTTGCACCGAAAACTGTTGCGGAAACTGTTAAAACAACAGTAGCTTCCACTGGAACTACTGCTGGAACTGTGACTGCAACGGAGACGACTACTGTGACGTCAACAAGTACAGCGTCTACTACGGTAACAACGAGCATTTCCGCTGTGAAACCGACAGTGTCACAGACCGTAACGGTTCCCAAAGTCACAGTATATCCCAAAGTAATGCGAACAACGGCAGCTAAGAGTTCGACAACGACAGCAACGACACCTACAACGTCTGCGATAGTCCTCACAAGTTGTCCGAAAGTCACTTCTGCGTCCATTTCCGAGTCTAAGGTCACTGTGACTACTACTCAGAGCACCACGACTCAGCCGACGCCAAAAGTCCAAGCAACAGTCGAGAAAAAGGTAGACGTTTCCGCGACAACAGGTCTTCCCGTGTCCCTTTCTGAGAATCTAACTATTTCTTACACCGTGAAGGACATGGTGAGCAAAGGAACGTCGAGTCCAAGTCCGAAAACTAGTACGAGTGTCGCCTTCTCTAAAAGTGCTGCCCCCTGTGCAACGTCAACTTCAACTTCAACCACCCCGCAATTCAACATCCAAACCCCGGTTATGAGTATCTACCCAACATCCATGAAAAGTACCTCTACATCGAGTTCGACTACCACCTCTGGTCCCACGACATCCATCGCGATAGCTACCGTGAACTCCACCACTAGCGCCACCTCGACCAGCAGTGTTACCACCGCAGCTACCACCACAGCTAAACCTGAGTCCAAATCCGAGACGATACCACCCTGCCCCGATGCGATTCCTCTCTCAATGATGAAATCCACCATGCGCAAGAGCCAGCTCCTCTCCAAAGGATCTTCTTCCTCTGACGGTCCCTCCAAACTCACCACCCCGGGTTCCAAGATCGACGACATTTGCGCCAAGATCGGCGAGAATTCAAAAGAGAAGAACAAGCTCGAGAATCGGAGCAAGCCCGAGATCCCAGGACTGCTCGAGATTCCGAAGAAGCCGAACTCCGCCGAGGCCGAGCAGGCCATCAAGCAGATCCTCAGCATCCACGTGCCGATCTTCAAGCCCAGCTGCAAGGACCCCTCCTGCGCCGACAACTACAAACAACCCCTCCCATCCGGCTCGACGCACTCCCAACCCAGCGTCTCCACCCAGAAACCACCCCCTGCCAAAAAGAGGGTCTCCTCTTTCAGCTACAAGACCCTCCGCAACCCGCCCCGTTCCTGGAACCCCACCCTATCCAAGAACAACTACCTCGCTATCAAGAACCAGGCGCAGCAGCAGGCCTTTGCCTGCGACTCCAAGCCCATTCCGTCGAAACCCTCGAAGATCTTCACCGTGAGAAATACGCCCCGATACCTCGGCAACCCCGCCTCGGGCGTGAAGCCCATGTACGGAGCGCCTAGTGATACCAAGGACCCCAAGGACCAGCCGTCTCCGGCGCCGAGTTCCTCCAAGGGCCACACCGTCAGCATGACCAAGATCGACCCGCAGACTCTCCAACCCATCGTCTCCATGGGGCCCACGCCGCCATTTTCAGCCAGCGAACGCACCTACCAGAGCAGCCCCTACATCCGCAGCAGCAGTTCCCCGGTGTCGCCGCGTAATTCACCGGTGAACATGCTCTCCACGAGTCCGTTCATCCCGTCGCCGACGCCGAACACGAACCCGCGCTTCATCTACTCGACGTTCCCGCCGAGCTTCCCGAACGCCAGTAGATTTCCGCACTCGATCGTGCCGCATTCGCCGTTGGGACTGCCGCCACCTCTAAGTGCCTTCCACAGCAGTCTGCCGCAGCTCAAGTTCTACCAGAGGTCGAGTTATGCGCCGCAGAGCGGGGCCTATGGTGCGACAAGCCAGCCGCCGACGGTCCAGCGGATACCGCCGACGAGCCATTCCAGTTCGCCGAAATCGCCGAAGGTCGAGCCTAAGAGCTCGACGACGACAGCGACGCCACCGGCGGATGGAAAGCTGGATGAGAGCCAGAGGCTGGTGACGCTGGCGCTGAAGATTGATCGAATGTTCAATCTGGCGAAGTCGGATAATGCGGAGGCGAAGCCTAAGTCGAAGGTGGACTTCCTGGCGAAGATTTGCGCGGTGGGGATTGATAGGATGAAGATCAGTCCGGTGGGGAAGGCAGGGGAGGGGAAGAAGGAGGGGAAGGTGGAGGCGAAAAAGAGAATAGAGGATGGGAAGGAGGAGAGGAAAGGGGGTGGGAAGGAAGGGAAGGATGAGGGAGGGAAGGAGGAGAATGGGAGGGTGAATGGGGAGGTGGCGGAGGAGACGAGTAAGAAAGGGGAGGCAAAGGAGGGAGGAGCTGGGGAGGCGGGGGAGAAGGTGGAGGAGGAGAAGGTGAAGAAGGACGCGGCGAACGGACTGGCCCAGAACGTGGGGGAGAAGTTGGGGAAGAACGAGGATGGTAGTTGGCGGAAAACGACGGAGCAGGTGCAGGGTAAGAAGGTCGAGGCGCAGAGGAACAAGGCGGAGTCTTAAGGGGTTAACTTAATAGCACAAATGGTTTATTTGGATGGTAGATTGGTTCGGTTTGAGACAAAGATCGGTCTTGTCAGACTCTGGAGGTTGGGAGGTAAGGGTGAGATTTGATCTGAGAGTCCAATGGTATTTCATGGAATAACCGACATCTGACTGAAATCTGACCTGTATCCGACCGATATTCCAGCTGAAAAATACTATATGGCATTCCATATAGGTTGTCATTATATTCCATATGGATATGGTATCCCATGTCTACATAGAATTCACTATCCATATAGAATAACATGACATTCCGTACTGATATTGAATTCTATATAGACATGGGATTCCATAATCGTATGGAATAATGTGGAATGCCATATGGAATCCCATTGAATTCCATGGAATACCATACCATGCCAAAAATGGTATGTGTTATTTCATATGGTATTTTTCAGATGGAATGCCCTCCACATCTGCATATGTGGGCAGATTTAAGTCATTTGTGTGTAATATACAAATGAATAATTCTTGCCATATATGGATCTGAAATGTTATGAACACTAACTTCAATACCAAAATATGTTGATTATTTTAAAGACGTTTTATCGTGGTAAAGTTTATTAGATAAGACGATAATTTTTGTCTCTAATTATAGATAAAGATCTATTTTTCCTTTCCCCTTTTATTTGATATAGGTCACCAATCATTTGGCTGACAAATATTGAAATGAAAATACCTTTAAATACATGGAGTTGAATACGAAAGGTGGCATAATTTGTTTTACAACAGAAATTTTAATTGAAAATGATTACATAAACAATAAAAAAAAACTTTTTTAAAATAGTTTAGAAATCAGAGAATCCGATTGTGTAATAAAAACGCGGGGTCAGCGACTGTTTGAGAGAGATATTGTAAATTAAAGTCATACGTGTGACCAAAAAAGTTGTGTCTGGCGAATTGACACGCGTTTGAATTTCAAAAGGTTACATATTCGAAACATGTGGCTACATTGCATTTCAGAATTCAGTGACAGTAAATTTTGTAAAAAAATGTTTGTAATTGTTCCCAGAGAATTATAATATATAATATTAATGAACACATAATAATGTATGTATTTGACAATGGATTATAATAATTTAATCGTGAAGGTTACATGACATTTGACAACATTTCACTTTTGACATATTTTATTTAAACGTTTCTTTTAATTTTTGATAACTACGATATTGATCAAGAAAGTTATTGTTTTTTATAACATGTACGATTTATGTAAGATATAGTTTATAAAGTAAAATTTTTATGTTTACAGTAAGTGTAATGCGTATGAATTATTTTTAATATTATGTCAGTAGTTATATTATTCACTAGTTCTGTGGTTTTGAGGAAAAACCAGTTAAGTCACTTTTTTGTGATTTTGAGATATTTGCGTTTAATGTTTC
>JABFPB010006080.1:0-12465 GCA_022817645.1 Ceratoteleas bidentatus | reverse complement strand
CAAGTATATTTTACTTGAAACTATCATATGTCTACTTCAATCAAGCATATTTCACTTAAACGAAGTGAAATATATTCACAATATTTTTGAGAATATTATATACTTGATTCAAGTGAAATATACTTGAATCAAGGTTCCTTTTTTTAGTGTGTTGTATTAATTTTGTGATCAATTTGTTCGAATTTTATGTTTGATGAAATATTTATACGAACTGAGAAATTAACTATATTTTATTACAAAATGAACATTTCAACCACTTTATTTAAAAATTACGATGCTTTGCGAATTTTTAAATTCACAAAGCCGAATCCTATTCCTAAATCAGATTTGCATTTAACCGTTAAAAATGTCGTCGCAATTTTCGGTGTTTCGTTCCTGCGCGTTTTTCCTCGACTTTTACTTAGCGTCGTTATTTATTTCTGGAGCATGTCGCAATGTCCTGAGGAATTCATACTCGAAGCGGCTGATTTCATATTCCTCCGATTTTTCATCCTTCCAATTACTTTTATTATTTGTTCAGAATAAATAACGCTATTCCTCGCGCTGAAAGTCAAAACCGAGGATCAATAAACCAAAGGGAGGCGCGTCTTCCCAGTTACGTGAAATGAATATTTTGATAAATAAAGGAGAAAAATGATCGTACTTCCCCGACGGTATCACTTTGAACCACTATTATTCATCCTGCTATTTATAATTAAGCTCCTTAAATGAAACGATAATGGAAAAGCGAATTTAAGACGACCCGAATTACGCGGCAATGTAATATCACGGAATTATAGTATGACAAAATAGCGTTTTCGCGTGTTTTAAACTGTGTCACGACATAAAAATGCTGACATCAATTTTGTAACGCGATTTAAGAAAATGTAGAAATTATTTAATTTCAAATTTTTATCTGGTTGAAGTACAGTTAACGATTTGATCGAAAATATTTAAAAATATAACCATTACTGAGTAATAAAAATTGCATAATTCGAGAGGTATTTATAACCAAATTAGTTGCATAATTATTTGACGGCGGTCAATATTGCGACGATCAAACCAAAGATCAATTACCGACACATTCGTGTCTTACAGCGATATTGTTGATATTCCCTAATTAGCAGACTATTCCAGCAGAAATGCCGCATTATTTCAATACACTCGCATGCATTAATACCGATTATTTCGTCACATAAATTAATCGAAACGAAAATTCGAACGTCTTATTCCGGCACTTGTTATTAATTATCCATCAAGTTTATTAATTCATGTTTTTCATTAGCAGCCTTCATTCTCTTCATTGCGTTCAATCAACTTTTACGCCTCCTTCAGGACACGTTGCACCTGCAATTTAATTAAACGAACCTAACGAACTAATGAACTCCCGTACGAAATATCGCGAGAAAATGAAAAGTCACCGTTTTTATCGCAGATAAACGGTTTGCACTTGTTACAAGCACACTTGATAAATCGTCCGACAATTACCCGCCGTTTTTGTTGCATTAAACGCGAATCGCAAGTTTGATAAATTACCGCGAAAGCAGTCTGTCGCAGTGGTTAACGAATACAAGAGTTTAAACAATAAGCAAACAAAGCAAAATACTGAGTTTTCGAATTTTGAAATTTAATTGTTTCATATTTAAACAATGTTTTATTCTATAATCGTTGTAAATTTCGTTCATTTTATTCACACATTTTTTTTAGAAGTTTAAACATTCTGAAGAAAGTGGAATTCATTTTTACGTATTTTAAAAATTAATTTTCATTTTTATTCCAGTATTTTGAACCATTTTTAGTCGATCAGACAATTTTTCAATTTTTTGAAAAATGACGAAAGAAGGAAACCTTAAAAAAATTTTTTAAAATTCGAAAAAAATTCGAAAAAAATTTTATGTAAAAATCAGATTTTATCAAATTTTACTAAATTCTTACGACTTTTGATAAACTATTTTTTTACGCAATATCCTGATTTATATGCGTAACAGGATAAATTTGCGTTCCAAGCCGTGATAAACTGCAATAAATGATGATTTGCATTATTCGAATTTATTAAAAACGCATCCCCAGTTCGTTCACGACGTAAAATTTAATGTTAACGAGTCGCCGCCGATCGTTAAAAATGATTATTATTGTTATTATCGAAAAAGTAATAACGTTTGCAATCGACGTGACGGTGGAATAAATGTGTACCGTGACATTTCGAAAGGTTCATTTCTCTAATTGCGTTGCCGGAACTCCGATGACTCGAGTGTTCGGAAAGACGTCGCTAATCGTGAGTTCGCATGTTCGCCCGCATCTGAATATTAATATACTTTTCAAATTAAAAAACGCATACGAAATTATCGCGATGGAGATTGATCGACACACTCAGCTATTTCGGCGTTTTAACTTTCAAATTTTCTCACTTTATTCCGTGCGATGATTTATTGCAAAATTAGTAAGTTCGATTTTAATAATTTGCTACAGGTAAACCGTCAGTTTTAAGCAAATTTCACATTTCTGGTAAGAAATACTAATTTAACAAATTTAATTAATTATATACGTATTAAATATTTTGAGTTTCAGAGAAATGGACAATTGTTTAAATTAATATTATTAGAAAAAAATTAATTATAGGTTACATTGTTTTGATACATCATTTATCTTAATTTTCTTTAATATTTCAGACTATTTTTCTAAACAAAATTTAATTTTTCAAAGATAATCGATTCGAATTTTTTTTCAACTGCTTCCACTCTGTTTTTCGATATCTGCACTCTGCCTATATTTTCTAAAAAAAACGTTGTGCTAAAATCGTCAGCTTTTTCCTCTCGAGAAAAAAATCCGACGAAATGCTTTTTCATTTCGCCTTATTTCGTCGCAAAACGATCGCATCCACTTCGATAACAGGAATTTCCCATAATAGCCTATCGTTATGTCGGGATCGGATTTGTTGATTGGTTTTAATAAAGAGAGAAAGTCGCTGCAATAACCCGACGAAAGGATGGCGCCGTTGACCCAATTTTTAATTGATAATTTACAAAGCCCGGCACGGCTTTCCGAGCGTTCTAATCATATCAGCGATTCGACGCACGGCAAACTTAAACACAAAATTCCGTTTCGATTGATTTTAACGGGAATCCGAAAAATGCAATCGAATCGCGCCGGATTCCTCTTTAATCAAAACGATTTCATTTTCGCCGACCAACCCAAGCGACGACTCTAATAAAAACGATCGGCGCGGGTTTCATACGAACGCTTTTTATGACTCGCGCGACGTTTTTTTATTAACTTTCTACGGTTATTGTCATTTCGGAGCCAGACACGCCGGTTTACAATTATTTAGATGGCTTTTCGCGATGACGACCAATTTCGTCAATTGTTTGTCGTCGCTTTTGTTTTATCCGCTGTCGAATAATCTATTTACACCGAACAAAGTTCAACAATCAATTTTTTTTTAATTTCTTAAAACATTCTGTTTGTTTGTAATTAAACAAAAATAGTTGAATTTAAAGTAAATAGATTTATTGTCTACAGCTAAATTTCATATTAAAGGAGACTATAAATTAGTCATAATTTTAAAATTCCAGTAAAATTCCAGTCAAATTTACTGAGAATAAAATGTCAGGAAACTTTACCATAATTGTATGTTTACTGTGAAATGCTGGCACATTTTACCACAATTTTACCATAAAATGGAATCATCGAATGTCATTTCGTAATTTTCGACAAAATGAATTTCGGAAATATTTTTCATGACGAGACTCATTCGCGCGTCAAAGTTCTCACGTATTCGCAGAGTTTTAACTTAACCCATTTTACAGACAAAACCTCGTGTCGGTGATGTTTGAATTTTAAAAAGCATTAAGTAAACGTGTGCAAGTTTAAGCTCGCCACTTGAAATTGCGCCGAGTCGTGCTTTTTATAATCACTACACGTCGTTTCGGGAAAAAATGTAAAACAGGGAAATTGCAACTACACGTGAAGCTGACAGTAGCTGCAACCGGAAATCACGTTAATAAAATTCGCGAAAAATTGCGTTTGAGGAGCAAACCAACAACTGAGCGAAATTTGCTGAAAAATTCCTTCAAGTAGCTGAGTCGAAAATGAAAATTGAAATCCTGCTTAGATTGAGGGTATCACTTTAGTGTTCAGATACAGAGCATTTTAGATTTAATCGGTTGCCTGATCCTATTAGAGGGTTTTTTTCAAAAGCCAAAGTTTATATTTTTGAAAGATAAAGTATTGTAATCTTGGTATTCAGATTAATTATTAAATGTATGTAGTGCAAGATGCCTTATTTAAATTTCGATGATATTTTATTAATTGAAAATATGGAGTTATGTTTTGTTTTGAAAATAACTCCATACATTGAACTCTCCTATATCAAACTGTATGGATTTTGGCGGGTTTAATGGAATAAGTGTATTCGCAAAATTTTCGTTTTGTGGTTTTGAATCAGTCAAATTACATTATTCTTTTCAATTGTTTTAAACAGAGAAATAATATTTTGAACCATAAACCAAATCTTCGAAAATTTCGCCACTCTGATTTTAATAGGGTATTTTTAATATAATCATCGTTTAATTATGTGCATTTTACTATATTTTACTATAGAATTTTCGAGTTGCGCCGCACACATTTTCTATAATGTTAATCGTGTTGAAATTCGTGTTGGAACATCATGTTACAACGTTAGCATAATATGGGTTCAATATGTTAATGTATTTGAAATACATTACAAAAGTCATACATACGAGTAGTATCCAAATAAATTGTCTTTTCAGTTTTCAACGTTCCGACACCAATAAAAAAAGTTTTATTTTATTTATAATTCCAAGTAAAATTCCAATTATTCGTATAGTAAATAAAAGAATATTAAATAAAACCAATGTTATAACGCCCATTTTACATTCAGCAATTTACAATTATTTTATCTTTACTCCTTATTAAAATAGGGATATATTCGGCTTCTCCTTTTTCTACTTCAACGATCTCACTCGCCAAAAAATCTGCTCGAAAAAGAAATCGGAAAAAAAATACTTTTAAATGAAAGCAAAATTCCTCTTAACTATTCGCAAAAAATTTTTGCTTTGGTCCAAAAAGAAAGTAATTTTAAAACGAATCTTTTCGAATTAATGCAACATTCTTTTTCAGTAAAAAAGAATATAATAACAAGTTGTTCTTTTTCGATAAATATTAATATTTTTTTCACGAAAAAGAATGATTATTTTAGAGCAACAATTGTACTTAGTTATTTATACTGTGAATAAAAAAAATATATATTTTTATTCAAAACATTTCTTAACCTAAAAATGTGTGACGTTTCCAGGCAAAAGAAATGCACTGAAATTAGCACTGCCTACATAAATAATTACTATACAATATAACATTCTTAATTTTTATAATGTTAACTGTAATAATGAGCTTTTCGTACATTCTAAGTTAAATACAAGAATATTCTTTTTTGAATATCCTTTTGTGAAAGACTTTAATTTTTCGTAAAAAAGACGTTCTTGTTCAGTGAAAAGAACACTTTTTAATGTACAAGAAAATAGTTTTCCTTTTAAAAAAATGTGTTTTTTCATGTAAACATTCTGTTGATTTGAAATAAAATGAATAATTGTGTACGAAATAACATATGCTTTAAAACAAGAAGTTGTTCAAAAAGAGTCTTTCAGTTGAATCGAATATTTCTAAGAGTGTGGATCCAAACACCATCCGATCTCCAGGTGTCGCCTGGTCGTCGTCGCGACACCTTTGACCCCGGACCGCTCGTCGAAAAGTGACCTCTCCAATGGGGTTCGCGCGTGAATGCGACTCCCCACACAAGGCCGCATTTCTTTCTCCTCGAGCGTCTCGAGAGTCGCGTTCTTTGTGGGTGTCGCCGCGTCCTCCGGTTTTCGCGCCTGCCGGTTGGCTACCTGAGAGGCGCGTTGTCTTTCTTCGTCGTGACGAAACTTTTGTTTGACTTTCATCTATATTTTTCACGCGGAATAGAAAAAAAAATCGCGCTTTCAAACCCGACTAATTACTCGCTCGAACCGGGGAGATTTTCGCCAAAAACAAAGTTTCGACTGAAAACGCAACTGAAATTCGATATTCGTTAAACAATTCGAACCGGAAACAGACGATTTTTTCGGCGAAAAACTGCGTTGCGAAAAAGTGTGCCAGTAAATTTTTACACTTTTTTTATGCGAAGTAAATAAACAGACAAAAGTTAAGGTGGTATGGAGAGGAAAAAGGAGGAAACGGGAGTTTCGTTGTTGGAATAGAAGAGGTTTAATTGGATCTGGATTCTACAAGAATCTAAATTTGGGTTATTGTATCGTCGTGGGTGTTTTTTGTGTATGCGATACATTAAATGCATATTTCATTAAAACGGTATATTGAAAAGGTAAATGACGAATAGCAATAACAATAATTACTGTGTAAATTAGTGGAATATTGCGATCAAAATTGCTTGCTAAAAGTAATTTTATGCAAATATCGGAAATCCCGTTCGGTAAGTACGGCAGTTTTTGTTGACGGTTTCTCGGTATTTTACAGTATTAATAAAGGTATTATTGGAATGGCATATTTGCAGGATTTACGCTAAATCGAAGTCAAATAAAAAATGTAATGGAAATTGAAGCTTATTTCGAGCAAATATTTATTATGTTTGAGATTCAAACTTTTCGATAATAATATGACTGTAGAGAGTTCGATATAAATTTGTATTCGTTTGTATTCACAATGTCAAGAATTTTTTAATTAAAACAGTTTTCATTCAGTGCATGGACAAAAGGAAAAATCAGTATGAATCAATTAAATATCAGATTATTTAATAGATTCATACTTTATATTTAATTAATTAATATTTTCTTGGTTTTGTCATTATTTTTATATATTTTTAGTTGCATTTTAACCTTCGGATATGTTTTCCATAAAAACGTTTTTCAAATCCGCAAAAATCTGAAACGATTTAATTTTTGTATAATCCCTAAATCGCTTAAAAATGTACATAGACTTTTCTACAATACTTCTGATACAATGACACGCCATACTATTGAACAAAAATTGTCATTTTTCAAATACCTAATGTTATTATCCTTAAAACTTTCGACGCAGTCCGATCAATTTCGTTTCCACTACGCAACCTGCAACAGCCTTGAAAAAGTACCCAAAAAAGCCAGCAAAACCAGCGGTTCTGTAATGGATCCCATACTCTCGCAGCGCCAAAATAAGCAAAGCGCGGGATAAGCCCGAGAAGCGTACGTCAAAACACGCGAGCGCAAAGGGTTCAGCGACGGTGGTATTAATACAAATGGCCGCGACTTTTTGCCGCGTGAAAGTGAGACGGCGAAAACGCGGCGAGCACAAAGCGCGCCGGACGCAAAAGCGTCGAAGTTTCCGGCCGAATCGGCTCCTTTTCCAGCGGAGCACAATTAGAGAGAAAAAACAAGCTGCGCCGCGAAAAAAGCGATCACAAAAACGTCGCTCGAAAAGTTTGCAGTGCGGAATACGAAATTTTTCGAGAATTCCCGCGCGAAAAACAATGGCTTCCGAAGTTGGTACAATGGAATGGCGAAGGGGGTAAAAGGCAGCGGAGAATTTCGGCGACGTCACTTTGGCCAATGAATTTTTTTGTATTTTTATAACACAAATAATTTAGAATTTTTATATTACAAAAGGCTAACTAATAAAACTAACAAAACTAACGAAACTAACGAAACTAACAAAACTAACAAAACTAACAAAACTAACAAAACTAATGAAACTAACAAAACTAACGAAACTAACAAAACTAACAAAACTAAAAAAAACTATTTTTTTTAATTGAGCATTTTAGGGGAATTGGATTTTTCAAGTTATGCGAGAAATTCAATATCAATATTCAGTGATGAATATTGAAAAAAATTTTGTCATAAGGAAATGTTATGTAGCATATTCTATTAGAAATGTCCTTTTGTTTTGAAGTTAAGAAACCATATTTAGCAAGTCACAACACAACTTTGCTGACAAAAATACCAATTTTGTCAACTAGTTTCAAATATAGTCGAAAAATCCGCGTGACCTGAAGTTGGCTCGTCGTCTGAAAATGCACCGTTGCTTATTTCGCGATTAAAAGACCAATAAAAAGCACGCGAGCCTTTGTTGCTCGTTAATTAAATTAACATATGCGCGCGCATAATTGGCCAAAAAAGGCGCGGACTTATTTAGCCGTCGCGACCGCGATTCGAAAACATTGTTACGCCTCGCGCATCTGGGAAGTGTCGCTGTTGACGCGATCTAACGCTAATTCACAGTTTGACGTTCCGTGGCTGAAAAACGTGGCGTGAAAGTATGGGAAAGATCTCAGCGTCGGCGAGCGTTTCGCTCGGCTTTTCGAACCGTTTCTGATACTCCGCGGCACGTGAAAACATGCGAGACAAAAGAGCCGGGGGATCGCATGAACGCGCCTTTTTTTCGCAGCTGCCGAACGCCGCGGCAGGTGGTTGGCTTTGCATTTGTTTGGGCGCGATATGCGCGAGCGAAAATGAATTGTTGGCCGATATTGATTTGAATTTTTATCGCGTTCACCGGCGTTCCGTCAAACCGCACGAAGCCATCAGACGAAATCAACTGACGTGATTTGAATTAAATCATTGCGTGCGCCGACGCGACGCGCCGAGTTCAAGGTCTCGAGGGAAAAGCCAACGATTCGATACGTGCGAACGCCTGCGGCGTGAAATTGACCCATTTCTTAATTCAAACGCCGCGCGTATCGCGAGAACAATGCTCACGGGGATCGGTGCGCCTTTTCTTTAATTTCATTTAAATGAGAAGTCGATACCGTTTTGCTGGTCCTCGAAGGCTCAAGGCGGGTTTTACGAATTCCAAATGTGTTATGTGGAGGTTGTAAGTAGTGTAAGGTACAGCGCGAAAAAATAGGCTTGGAAAAATAAGTGACTTGTTCGATTGGATTTTAGTGGGAAGGCTCTTTTTGAAATTAAACTAGGGTAAATAAGGAAAATGGAGAATTCAAGCGAAGGTGCTTCAAATTTAGTGATAAGGAGATAAAGGTTAGGAATTGTTAGAGTACAAGTGAAATTAGGTTCAGTTTGTTCAGGATTTCAATGCGATACAGGAGAAGCTGAAAACGTATTATTTTAATTGGATAAGTTGAAGACAATCCGGAAAAGTATTGTCGTTACCAGTCATTGCTTAGGAACTATGAGTGATCCGGAAAGTTGTCTTATTAGTGCAATATAACTGGAAGTAACTTTTCACGACTTCTATTTGAATTATTTTTTCTAGGATTTTTAGTTTTTGAATTATATAAAACTATTTTAAAAAATCCTCTAAATTTGTTAAGCGATTTCGAAACAAAAATTTTAATTATTGATAAATCAGTAGGTGTGACACGTTGATTATCACTTTTTTTCAAGGTGCATTATCTTTTCGAGATATTTTTATCAGGAAAATATCTTTTCATTGTTTATTTGGATTAAAAAATGTATATTTCAGTTTTCATTTTTTTCATTTTCTACAGCTGATTCAGTACAAATTCGGAATTTAAAACTCTCAAGGACACGAAAATAGAAAACAAGGGAAATTAACAAAAATTAAAAAAATATTAACATTCGATACTAATCATAGTCTAACATTTAAATCCATTTGCAAAGTCATTTTATTTGTTTTTGTCGTTGTTGGTAATACAGCGTAATATATAACATCTAGACAAGAAAGTGAACAAAGAATAAAAAGAATCATCCTTAATGCTTAACCCAGCCAGGTACAATCTCAATTAAAGCAAATATGTATAGGAAACCATATCTCAATCTATATGCGTCGCAACCCTCTGATATTGCCGTCAAGCAATATATTACAATTTATCATATCGATTCAAGCATCGACATTACAAATAATCGAGTTTTCAATAGATCCAATGCAATAGATTCAATTCAAATTAACGATCCCATTATATTCAGTGTTCAGAAGAAAAACTACTACTCTAAATTTGAAAATAAAATCGAAACTAGCGAAAATAAACATATCCTGCACTAAGTGAAATATTTTCTATTAAAAAAAATTCTTTTCATCTTTACCCTTTTGAATGAATTAGAATCCTTTTAAACGAAAGCGCAACGCTCTATGAAATTTCCTTTTTAAAAGGGAATTACGTGTAACAACATTTTTATCTGTCAAGCAATTCATTTTACTGTAAAACGAAATCCTTCTGTTAAACGATTTCGTTTTACAGTAAAATAAATCGTTTAACAGTTAGATTACAATTTTCTTGGAGGTAATTCCCTTTCAACGTAAAACGGAGAATCTTACAGTACGTTTTGTGATAAAATGAAATGACTTCAACAGTTCTCTGTTGAAGTCATTTCATTTTAAACTGAAGAAAAGCGATTCTTTTTATATGAAAAGGAATTTATCCTGTAAGGAAAAGAACTCCCAGTATCAAATTGAGAATTTCTTTTTATCTCACACTGTAGACCGTTCCAAATCAAAAGATTATGGTACACTGAGAAAAATCGTAGTTGCTCAACTACATTTTCGATTGAAAAAGTTACCTTATCAGATTTCACAAAATCTCATGGTTTAGAACTATGGATATTTATTCGTTATTTTTTACTAGATTTATCAAGTATATAATAACAAATGTCTATCTAACTTTTTAAACCATGGGGTATTTTTGTAATTTGAAACAGGCGACTCTTTAAATTTTAAATTAAACCCTGTTTTAAATTATTGAAATATCCTACATTTTAAAAAAGTTAAGAAAAATACATGAATCAGCATGTTTTAATACATTTTTTTTACTTTAGGCATTGTAACTATAATGCACATTCCATTACGAATTTGCTACCATAAATACTGTGACCAGAGATGGACATCACCAATGGGCATTACTTTTCATAATGTACAAAAGCAGTGTTCATTTGCTTAGAAATATGAATTAGAATAATATTTTAATTCATATATAATATTACTATAATTATACATATTATATTTCTTGGGTCACTAAGGAAATTTTGTTTAAATCATTAGTTAATAGTAATTACAACAATTTACAATAATATGAATTGGTAAATTACTTGCTTTTGTACGAAGTAACGGAAAATTATTCAGTTACCCATTACTTTCAGTTTATCGCAAGAACTTGATCAGGATTTATGTTGTAAACGATTGTAATGCTTGTTATTTGGTAATTACCCTATCAGCGAGGAATCTTATTTAATATCCTTACAATATTATTTGGGCAAATAATATTCTTAGAATATTCCTGGAATATCCTTCGCTGATAGGGTAAATAATGTATATTAATAATCAAGACTGACGTTAGTTGTCGACGCCAAGCTTAAGCAGAAATTAAACAGAATAAAAGAAAAATCATCAATAATAATGATTTGTAAGTATATTAACTTTAATGAAACATTTTTTCAAAGTAATTGCGAACCTGGCGGTGCCATTCTCTGCACTTTAAAAAAAAGCTTTTAGCAGTGAAGTGTGAAATATTTTGGTACCAATTTTGAAAGCTCAACTCGTTTTTAGAGTGATTATTTAGAGGTTAGAATTATTTTTACTAAAAATAACGTTTGTTTTATCTTCATATGTCTAGAAAAATCGTTGTACATTTTTTTCTCATCAAGTGTGATGATTTATAACAAATGAAAATTAAGAACCAAGATATTTTAATTATTAAAAAAATCAAGGGACTTTCTTCAGTATGAATATCTTTGGTACGGATTTTTCTGGTCACTTCATTTAAAATTGACCACTTCAACATTTTTTTAACATCTAATTGTTAACAATATGACTGTGACCGATCCATTGCGAACTTGGTCCCTGTCCCTGTGTGCACGCAGGGAAATATTTGGTTAAATCAACCAAAGGATTATGTTATTATTTCGTCAGCAAAAGGATTTGGTTGATGCTTCACACAGTTACCAAACATTTTGTTGATTACTTCACACAGTTTTCCCAATCATTTGACATGTCACAGGATTGAGGTTAGGATACATAATTACTTTTCACATGAAAGGGGGTCAAATCAATGTTGAAATTTAATTATTAAATACTAGCATTTTTAGTTACGTTAACAAAAGCAACTTGTTTCATATCGATACTTACCTGAAATATACACTGGAAACAATTGGCAAAATTATTTGGTAGATTCAACCAAACAACTTCGACCAAATCGTTCTGTTGTGTTTAAGGTGATATAAGGCGAATCGAAATAAATCAAAATAAAATCAACACCTTCTCGTCCAACTAAATATATTGATGTGTTGTAACTCGGATAATTAGCTCGGAATCGTGCGTGTTCAAGTAACTTATTACAAATCTTAATGCTTCTAAAAGACAGTGACAACAAGAATGTCATTAAGTTATTCTTTCATAAAACCCTTCTAGTTTGTTCTCTCGTTCACTCTCGTCCACTCGCTCGTCCACTCCCAGGCAGAAATCAACGTCGTTTCGACGACGTTACAGTCGTATCGACGTCGGAACGACTGTGAAACACCGACGTTC
>JABFPB010006079.1:0-12467 GCA_022817645.1 Ceratoteleas bidentatus | reverse complement strand
ATCGGCGGACATACAATATTTTGGCATTATTGATAAATATTACACAATATTTTGTAACATTGCAGAAATATTTTCATAAATATTATTGTAACATTTAAGTAATATTTTTCAATATTCGTCAATATTGACCGCCCATAGGGATATTCCTTAGAAATAAAAGCAACTGATTTCAAATTTGGCATGCATTGAGAAAAATGGCCAGTAATAATATCTCAAAATTTGGTTGACTTTTACAGCACCGTTTTTGAGAATATAATTTTGAAAATGCTAATTTTGCTAGGTTATACATTGTGTCTTATGGCAACTTCTCACACTAATTTCTTGGAAACATTGTGAAAGTGAAATCTAAAGGCATACAAATCACGGAGAAAAATGTTTGGTTGTGGCAACCAAATTTTGGTTGTCACAACCAAATAATATGGTTAATTTTTAGCCAACCAAATGATTTGGTTATAACAACCTAATATTTTGGTAATCAGGTTTTGATCGGAGGAACCAAATGATTTGGACGCAACAACCGAATTATTTGGTTGAAATAACCAAAAATGGTCAACCAAACGTATTTGGTTGTCGACGACGGCTGTGCCAGATCAAGCCGACCAAACCTAACTAAAACATGTAGTTAAGGTTGCTCCTACCAAATATTTCGTTGTTTCCACTAAATTGTTCAACCAAATCGTTTGGTCGGCAATAACACAATCTTTTTTTCACCGTGAGTCATTATTTAAACATTTTCAAATTATTATTTTGAAAATGTATTTTCTTTTTCTTTAAACAAAAAGGTTATTAAATAGACAATTAAGTGGTTTGCTTAAATGGTTCCTAATTGGAACTTTCGTCTCCTAATGCCTGTTGAAGTCACTCTTTAATTAAGATTAAAGTTAAAAGTCAATGTTTTATGCTGTAATATTTAGATTTAATTCGTTTTATTTTGTTATTTGAGACACTTATAATTATTTAATGGTAACAGGGTCATCACAAAACAGAATATTCAATTTAATTTTTGTTTCAACCAAACCAATATTTCATTCAATACCAATACTGAATGAAATTATATCTTTAGCAGTGAATATATCAGTATATTTGATGCAAGTATAATTTTTGGTAATCTCATATGTTTATACTAAATCTGCCAGATTGGCAATATATAGCTGATATATTGATTAGGTCTTCAGTATTCTGGGAATGTATGCCAAATATATGGATGTATTCCAAATATATGCGTCATTAGTACCCTGATTGAATGAGCTATATATTGACTCTATATTTCTACATGTATTGATAATACATTAGAAATGTCTCGAAAATACATTGGAAATATATGTTTCATTTGCTTTGACTCTTTATTCAGGAAAAATTCTATTTGTATTAAATATACCGATTCAAATATCCAGATATATCATTGCCAAATATATCACTCATTTCAATATCCTCAAGCCCTTTATCTTCCATTTCGACACTCCAATGCCCATTTTCTCAATCAATCAAAACAATCCACTCTGCAGAAAGGTTCTCGGCTCACGTGACATGACCGCTCTTGGACTAATGTCAAACAGTCAAAGTCTTGATCGCTTAGGGTCATCGGCCGCAGAGACGTCTACACACTGAACCGACAATTAGCGCATACTAATAGACACATGCGCCGAATCTTGTCTATGACACAACTGACCGAAAAATCGGTACAAAGCTGACAGTACACGGATTACGGATACACCGAAAGCGTAGGCATAAACGCAAAGTAAAACATACCATGCTTCATGGCTGCCATGTGCGATAACAGAGAGTTGTGTACTTCTGAGGTGCGTGAGCGTCTGCTACTCACGTACTACTCGAGCGGATCTGAAAATCGGCGTGCGTTGTCTCAGCCAACGGAGTGCGGCAGCCAGTCATTCTTTAGCTTTGAATGACCGCCGGCGAGGTGCGACTCGCCGAGTCAAGGCCCGTCGTTTGCCTAGCTGGCGCGAGCAAGTGCATTACGCTACAGGGAGAATAGAAATTCGTTAAGGACGTTCAAATGAAAAGCTAAAATAAAGATTAAGCTTTGAAAACATATATGTAAACACGTTAATTATTTTTAATTGCCGAAAGTTCAACGATTTCTACCTTCTAGATCTTGAAAAAATTAATTAGTGAAAAAGCGATGTCTTAACAGAATTAAATGAGCAATAGAACTGCATTATGTTAAACGCTTTTATATACACGCAATTCAATTAAGATCGAGTAAAAAAAATATTGAACTAATAATTTATGTCATAGAGCTTTGATCAAATTGAAAATAAGAATTAAAATAAAGAAATCTATCATAAAGGCAGTTAAAATTTAAATAAATTAGAATAAGTAACAAAAAAAAATATTTGAATGGTATCAAGTAAACCTCTAACGAAATCACCTAAAAATACATAATCATTTCAATAATAGAGTAATATTTTGCTTGGCGCTCTAAATATGGCGCCGGCCCTTCACGTAAGTGAAAGGCCGGGAATTAGGGACTTTCTTTGAAAAAAATGTTTATTTGAAATTTCTTGATAGACTGACAAGAACGAGATTCTGTGATCATGGGAGAATGTCTCTGAGCTTATGAGTACAATTGTTGACAAAATGTTCAGGCAATTGTGCAAACTACGAGTTTCTCTGTATTTTAAACTAGTTTACATTTCACAGATTCAATGAACCATAGAATCTAAATCCTTTTAATTAAAAAAATTTAAAAAGTGAACAGATCTCGCTCAGGTCGTTACATCATAATTCAAGTTATTATCAAGTCGTAGTTTGAGAAATCTGTAATGTCGATAATGACGCTTTCAGCATGGGTGTAATGCCGATTTCACAAATCGATCGCCAGCGGGACGGGCTTTGTGCTTTCGCGCTTTTTCGATTCGAATGCTCCTACGAGTAACGTCAAAGTTTACGACTCGCTCTCGATAAGCTGTCGGCGCCGGCTTTGTGAAGAGTGTTTGTTTCGCTTCAAAAATTATAGGAATATTGGGGAAAAATACTCTGTAAAATGGTTTTGGTAGCTTTATTATTATTGTTTAATTATAAAAGTTTTTATTTTAATTATATTTGATATTTAAGGAATTTAACTATAATGTTCAATAACATCCTGGCTGGATCGCCATTGAACATTAGATTCGTTCCAAATTTAACAGCGAGTAAAAATGTTCCAACTTTTGTTAGATTTACAGTGTTGCATTCTCTTTGATTTATTTAAGTTACAACTGATTGTAACTTAAATAATTTACCATGTTAAGTGAGAAGAAAAATAGAAAACATTGCAACTGGATTTCCTATATGTCAAGTTTTATTTTCAAATAGAAATTGATTGTACAGATTTGACATTAAACATTTTTTTATTCCAAATGTACATATTCTGGATTTGTACTTTTAAATTCACTTTAGTAAAAAAACATTTTACAGGAATCAGAAGCAAAAACAGCATAGATCTTAAAAGGTGAAGATGAATATTGAGGTCAAAAATAGATTGGAGCGATGCGTTTATCGGTTTTTATCTCGAATATTTACATATTTGCTGTAGTGTTTGCTTACGGTTCGATATGTTATTATTTTCAATGTGAAAAAGTGTATGTTTCGTGTAAATGTAATTGTCAATCGTTCAGTGTTAATATTTACAGTACTGTTTTTATTGTATTGAAACGAGTTCAGTACAAGCTTACAGTACGAGCTTACATTTTAAATATTACGGTTAAATTTATTGTAGTATTAAAGGTTTTTCTCTAAGTATACACAAAATTCATTTTAGTAGATTTCGGTGCAACATACATTTTTCAGGTGGAAAAACTTGAAAAGAAAATTGAAACATCCTCAAAAACACCACTCTAACTTTCACAACTACTTAAAAGTACATAAGTGATTTTATGAACGATTAATAATAATTTAAATTATCACGGTACTATTAAATAATCATTGCTTCATGACAATTTTCACCTCATTTAAAGTACATATAAACAATGAAACATTCTATGCTGATAGATTAAATTTGATAAGCGTTCTGTTGAAGGAATCAATTTACTATTTAGGCTGCCAGAGAGGTTTTTGCCAGGGCGTGTCATTGGATCGAATTTCACTGTTATCAATGGTAGAAGACTGACTAGATGGATTTCTGCGAGTTGGTTAAATTATTAAGTGAAGATTCATTGAACTGGTCTGCATCCCGATGGGTGTTCCTGGTGTTCTGAAATATTTAAACAGTTGATCGTGCATCTACTGATTTTAGCAAAGGTTCTTTTCTACTACAACTGCAGAGATTCAGTTGAACAATCGTCTTCGATTTTTATACGAAAATTGCAGAACGCTGATAGTTAAATTATGGCAAATGGATCTGAGAACTGAAGTTTTGAATAATTTCTTAATAATGACTCAAATTTGACATTTTTACATTAGAATGTTGTACTGTTACTTGAGTTGCGGTTATTTATTAATTATTCCTAGTAATTAGAGGATTTAGTTACAGCATTTTTATGAGTTTATATTTATACTACGTAAGGATGTGTTACCTCGAGAACACTATTTATTTCTAAATTAGGTGACGGTAATCTGACACCATATCATACACTGCCCTCTCATCGAGACGAATAATTAGTAGAATTATGGCGGAGAATATATAATTCATAAACTTTTCATTGCTTATTAATTATCTCTAAGATAAAACCACATAAAGCGTTAATCAAATTAAATTATTTAAATACTTTGTAAATTTATAATACCAGTCGAAAGTTTTAATTCTCATCTGATTGTTAACACTTTAATATATTGCCCTCATTGATAGTTTTCACAATATGAATTAAACATTTTCTCTTTAATAGAACTTTAACGGTTGCAATTTGAAGGATTGAACAGAAATAAATATAATCCCTTATTATTTGTATTGATTTTTTAACATTTGGGCATTTCATTATACTCAACGATAATATTAATTTTAGGGTTTTAATGTCAAGAATCAACGAGAATCCTGTAATAGAACCCTTATATTGTATATATTGTATTAAATTGAAATATTGGTGCAATATATCAGTTTACAATTTACAGAGTAGAATTTCACAGTGACCGAAGATATCTTTACTTTTTTAATTAAAAAATTGTTATCCAATTATCTTTGGACGTATTTGTCCGGTATTCACTCAATTTTATTAATCTCTGGTATAAATGAAAAGTGTTTCATATATAGAGATTATTTATATCTCAAATTAATTGCAGCGAAAAATACTACTCTTATAAAAGGTACTGATCTTATAAAATTGGACAGTTCACTTTTTGTCACTCAAATAAAGGATGCCTGGAAATGGCACATTTAGCATTCTATGAGAGTTTAATTTAAATGCTTGTGTAAATTATAGACACGAAAACGTATCTTTTAGAGCATTAAATGAATGCATCTTTAAAACCGAATGTTTTATACAGTTGGTTTTAATGACAAGGTCACCTGTTGTGTTTTTTGTCAAAGTTCAGCTTTTATTTTTCAGTTTGTTCTCAATCAGAAATAAATTGCAATTTAATCGTAATTTATTTGCAGTCAAGGCAAATAAAAATAGTGTAACTTATTTTGACGTTTTGACTGTTAACATCGTTTAAAAAAATTGTATTTATTTAAAGTCAAATTATGAGTGAGTAAAATGTTTCTCTGCAGTTGTAGCAAAGGAAAAATAGGGAATTTAATCTATTAATAATCCCTAAATGTCCAGTGGTTGGAGAAATAACTGTAAAAATAGGGTATGTAGTCTAGAGGTAGATAAAAATGGCAGTCTTGATTTATGCACGAATAGTCATAATAAGAATCATTATATCATTTGTCATGATAGTGCAGACAATTATGATAACATTTGTTCCTGTGCGATTGTGATTTTTATGTCAAGAAATATACAAATTAAATCTCTGATTCAAACTACAGTACTGCAGATTCTTATTTTCAATCAGTAAATGAGAACTTCAAATTTTACTGAATAATTTTTATTCAGTAAAATTTCTTTGCATATTCCCTAGTAAAAACTGCCCGGGCGTTGGCACGGTCAATACCCGGGAAATTTCTACTAAGGTCCTTTCAAATTCAAGGTTTAAACAATTTTTTATTGCATTTTCTGCAATTTACAGTTGCAAAAATGCAATAATTTTCTGCAAGTTACAGAAAATGTAACTGAAATTTCCTGCAATTTATTGTTTCAAAAGTAATATCGAAAAAATACAATGAATTTTTACATTAATGGTTCATACAATTATTTATAACTTGCTTATGTAAGTTATATAGAAAATAAACTGTTTGACACATATGCAATCTGATTAAACAATTTATTATTATACATATCATAATGGACATGTTAATTTTTTAGTCTGCCATTGACAATTCGAGCGTATTTTCAAACAAAAACGTCACAGCACTGCAAAAACAATGAAATTCCAGATAACTTGGAAATAACATAAAGAGTCGAAATAAAAGAGCGTGGAATGGAATGACGACACGATACAATAAACCTGTAAATCAATCAACCGCATATTGATTTTGCTTCTTTAGACATTTATTGATTCAACTGATGCTTCAAACTTTTTGGCTACGTCGCATCACATTAGGTACATAACAGTTTTACGAGGCTTCGCTCTAAAATACTTCTACATACTCTACGCACTCTATTCACATGAATAATATACACAAATAAAAGTTTGTTTCTGACGGAAAGTGATTGTTGATCTTGCTACTTAGCAGCTATGCGAATTAATGGACTGCAATAATTGTGTGACAATGAATTAAACAAATTAAATGTACACATTTGAGAGATTATAAAATGTCGACACTGCTGGAAACCGCAATTATAAATTGTATATTACCGTGTTTCATTGAACTGAATTGTTCAGTGCTGGGTGTTATTTTTAAATTTCCTGTTTAAAAGTGATATTTAAATAGTAGAACTTGTCAGCATAGCGAAACAGTACATTAAAATTTTATTTTTAAGAAAGAAATTTAAATTAGAATGCAAAAAATGTATTCGATTTAATCGAATGTCTTTTTATTTATTTTATATGATTACATTTTCTGGATTTTCCAGTTGCAATAATGCAGTGAATTTTTGCAATAATAACAAATTGTTATACAATTGCATTTTATTTTCTTGTACTGCAAACATTTGTTTAATAATAGAAGATTGCAAATGCATTGTTGCAATTCTATTAATATACAATCTATTATTGCAATAATAAGTGCATATATTCTCAATAAACTGTTTTTCCTTTCATCAAATAAGTGCAATTAAGAAAAACAACCAATTGCGCAAACTTTATTTTATAATTTCAAATGTGCTACTTTTAAATGCTATTATATCCAATTTCAGTATTGCTACTTTTGGAAAAGTAATTAAAATGATAATTAAATATTCGTTACGCATCTAATAGTATTTACAAATTTCCTTTCACTTTAATATTCAAATCAAAACTGAATAAAAAAATTAATTAATTATTTTCTATTAACAGTTGCAATTAGTATTTGTACCCAACACTGTTCTCACTAAAAAAAAAACTTTTCTTCTAATCTTTTAGTAAAAAGTTTTTAAAGCTAGTAGTAAAAGAAGCTTCCATTTAACTTACTGGAACTTGAAAAACACTTTTTCAGTAGAAAAACCACTTGTCCATCAGGAAACGTTCAATATCCTACCGTCAACTATACACAAAACAATCTACTCATTCGTAAACGGAATATCGGTCAACTAGTAATATCCATGCAAATATCCGAGGCAAAAAGTGTTTGCTGTTGCAGCGAGCGCAGCGCGCAACAAATACAAATAATACAATCCACCCAACAAAAACTAAGGCGGGGAAAAGAAGGGGTTTCGCGTGTGGCCCCAGATAGAAAAGTGACGCGGCTTTTGTTGTTCCATTACTGCGCAAATGACTCACACCGCTGATACATCGAGCTTTCATTGCTATTGCTTGTTAACGACTGCTTATTTTCGGGCAGAAAGTGGACCGTCAAATTATCATTGAAGTACAATTTTCTGCTTAGAAGTGATCATTTTTATGGGACAAATTTGGTGCCGGTGTTTTGCTCGCAACTAATGACGCGAGGGAGCTGCTCGACGAAGTGCAGTAGAATTAGGGTGACAAACCAGTGGATCGAAAAAGGGCGTCATTTTACCCAAAAGTTTTTCCATTGGAAAATACACTTTGTTCAATGAAATAGATAGTATTATATTGTATTTAATGTTTTTTTTGGAAATTTAATTAGTTACAAGGGTAATATGGAATGAAATGTGATATTTTAACATAGAAACATACCAGTTATTGTTAATTTATTTCAAAATTTGTCAGTGAAACTTTACTTTTTTAATAGTATATTAAGCAACTAGGGACTTAAGGATCGGAAATAGGAAATTCTTGACGAGTGTATTGCACGAGACGAGTCCGAGTGTTACAAGGAACGAGTCAGGAATTGCCTTTCCCGCCGTGTTGCGTATGATACTTTTCACAACAAATGCACGGGAAACTCAGTTTCATGAGAAATTGAGTTTCCCATGCAAGTGTGGTGAAAAATAGATTTTAATTAAAAAACAAGGGTTTTGTTCCCTTACATGAATTATCTGTCCTATCAAATTGTATAATTCTAAAATACAGTTTGTTTTTTATTTGTTACTTTATTTATTTCTTATTTGTTAATTGCTTTTTTTTCAATTCTTTTTCATTTTTGTATATATCCAGGGTCAAATAACTCTTCATAAGAGCTTCTGTTTTAACTATAAAATTATATATAAATGAGTTAAAATTACACTATTTTCACAAGTATTATAAAGATTTACACAACTATTTTCTAAAATCATTAAAAATAATTTCATTAAACAATTAATAAAGGGCAGTTATGAATAATATATAATATGAAGTTATCTTTATATACATTTTTATATAAAAGATGTTTACAAAAATCATAGTTTTCAGGGTTTAAAGGGGCAAACTAGTCCAAACAATACCTTGTAAAAAAAAGAAATAAAAAATGAATATACTCCAATACTTGCTATTACTTGTAATTTACTTCTTTAACAGAAATAGAAACAAATTAACTACTATATTCTTTCTTCTATATTCTATTTCTTACAAGTAGAAAAAAACCCGATTAGAGCATGTCATTTTTTTCAGTTACATTCAATTTTCTTTTAAAAAAGTATACTGAAAATAGTATAAACTAATTGGAATGCAATTTTTTGCACTTCCCTTGCAAAAAATAAGAGAGTCAAGGTAATAGAATTGCCTTTTTCATATTAGAAACTGGTTATTTGAATGTACACTGATTTTTGTTTAATCACTTTGTAGCAGTTATCCACTTTTAAGTAAATAAAATTACTTTGTAATAAAATGTAAGTAAAACTAGCTTACCAGAAGATGGGTATCAAAAATACACAGACAAAATAACCATACAAATAACTAAGAAGAAACAGAGAATTTTTCAAAACTTCTACCACTTCCCATTTCTTGCAATTCTCTTTTTGAAATTACTTTTTCTCCAGTCCTTTTCCATGAATCCACCTATCTGTTCATAGTTACACACTTCATCCACCTCACTTCACCGTGCCCTCGGCTGTCAAATGCTGTCAAAGCCAATGAAAAACTCGCTAACCAACACTCGCACCAATCGCCTCCAACTAAGGCGTGGAAAGCAGTGCCGAAAAGCGTCGCTCGGGTGGAAAAGCTCGCGGGTACTTGAACAATGATTTGTCGTTATAAATAACTATAGAAAGGCAACGCTCGAAAACAAACCGCGGGGGCCGCGGGGCGGGGAAACCGACTCCGGCCCGATTATCGATTAATAGGCGATATCTGCGTGGGACCGTCCCAGCAGGGTCGGGCTCGTTCCCGATCGATGTGCCGGTGCGAGTTTTGCGCAATATCGGGGCAGCAGCGGCTTTTCCGCAGTTGAGATTGGCCTTACCGATTTTCAAGCTTGACATTATCCTTCATAAAGGTTCGGTATTTGCTCAAGCTGACACGGCTTGTTTTCCCCCACTTAGCGCAGCGGCGGCGGCAACGGCAGCAGCCATCAACGAGAAAAACTAAACTGCACGCGACGGGGCACCGGATCGGGGGGGAGCGGGGGAGGAGGGGCTCGCACTTCGGGGAGATGCGCATCCGCCGGACGCGGCCGGACGTGTCAAAAACGCGACCGGTGTTAGATTTCGACGACTTTTATCGTTGCGTCGCAGCTTACTAATGCGATTAGACAGAGACGGCGCGACGAACAATCCTCACATCCCGTGGAACCGTGATGGAACTTTCTACACAAAAATCGAATGTGTATATATATAACATACAAAGTATATTCAATGTACACCGTAGAATTTATGTATCAAGGTCCATCAGATGTATGTATATTATACTTTGTGTTCTATCGGGTAAGATTTTGAAGATTTTTATCGTTGCGTCGCAATTCAACTGATGCGATTAGAAAGAGACAACAAGATGAAAAGTGCGAACAATTCTAACACTGCTCACATCTTCTAACACCGAGCGAGACAAGCCTTCGCTGGTTGGGTCGTCTAGAGTGTGTGAGTGTGTCGTTGAGTGTGGGTGTGAGAGAGAGAGCGAGAGAGAGAGTGTGTGTGAGGCGCGCTTACACACGGTCTGCGTCCTCGGGGCGAGCTGACTGTTCATCGGCGCGAAAGACACATGTGGGTCTCGCGCGGCACTGGCGTTTCGCGATCGATTGCGATTTCGCGCGGCTCTTCCAACGGGCGCACTCGCTCGGCTAGACCTTTTTGAGCACTGCCGACCCCTCCCACGAGAACCGACTAGACCCACCCTCGGCCAGCGGCGGTGACGTCACGGGCAGCGGGTCGCGCGCCTTTGTTGCGCAGGCGCGGGTAGAGGGCGCGCGAGGCAGTGAGCGGAAGTTGCGGGGGACGCCGGCAGATGGCCCGATGACGGCAGGTGGCGCTGCGGCGACGGTGGGTTGGATGCTGCGCGGCAAGGAAAGGGGCGGATTCGAATGGATCTGAAGACTAGTTGACGATAAATAAGAAAGCGTTTAATGGTTTCAGTGGGAGGATAAATGTGCGATATCTTCCCAGATGAAAAATTCCATTAGGACTAGTTCAAATTGTATCTATGCAGTTTTTGACAATGTTTTTGTCAATTCTAGTGTATGATTTGTATAGGCCCGCACAACACTGCTCCAGAGATTCTCCGGTGATCTCCAGAGATTCTCCGTGATCTCCGGAGATTCTCCAGAAATCTCCAGAGATTCTCCGCGGTGTGCTGTACGGGGGGTCTTGATGCCCCTGTGGAATTGCATAAATCAATGTTTGGTCTATAGACTTGATCTATTGAACATTCAAAATAACCAAGATAAAAAGTATACTATTGCCAAAGTTAAGCCATCTCAGAAGATAACCCGCACAAAGTCTCGAACCCGAGACCCGAGACATATGGGTTGATGGGTTTCCACTTTTCCTTTTTCTATTTTCTTTTTTAATCTGGCCTCAAAAATGCAAAATTCCTCATTGATTTTGGGGAATTCAAAGTTTAACAATTTTTACACTTAATTTTAATATCGTAATCAATCTAAAGACATCATGCGAAATCAGTAAAAATTATATATGATCATTAATGAAATTTCATATAACTTGATAATAAACCAATCAAGAAGTTCCATAACATATCATGACAGTGCTATGAAATTTCGGTCGCACAATCCATAGTGTTTTATTAACACATTATCTCTGCAAAGTCACCAATCATCTATACATGTGAGATTTGAATGTGTATATTCGCTGTCCCCTTCCTTTCCATCTTGTGGACATAACAGTGTCTCACTAAATTGAGTTTGTGTTGACAGTGGTGGGGCAAGGCTTGCAGAGACAATGTGTTAATGATTCCTTTTTCTTGTATGATCTTGTATGAACCTTTAACCAGAGTTATGAGTGTTTGAAAAAAAAAGTTAGCGTTACCCAATATGCACCACGACGAGGTTGTGGTGCCAGTGGTTTTCCAGGGTTTGAATAATAAAAAATGGTAACTTCCAAATTTCGCGTTTAATATCATAAAGAAAACACGAAAGAGATTACTATTAACAAATAATCGTCCAATTTTATTGTATAGTTGCCGAGTTATGAGCGAAACAATCCAAAATGCACTTTTTTCAAACGCGCATAACTTTATGACCAGATGTCATAGGTTTTTTATTTTTGGTTGGAGGAATCCAAAATTGATTAGATTTTATTGCTCTTATGGTTAATCGGGTTGGACAATTTTTTTCAGCACCATACGCATTTCCAAAGTTGGACATTTTTGTCACAAAAAATGTTTTTTTTCCATAGGGTAAGTTTCAGACGATTAAAAAGGCTTACACCCATAATCGCATTTTCCATTTTTTATTTTCCGCCAGTGTACAATAACATTATTATAATAATGGAATAATATAAATATTATTATTAAAATATTAATATTTAATATTAAAAAATGTATTATGTAAAAAATTATCATTT
>JABFPB010006078.1:0-12457 GCA_022817645.1 Ceratoteleas bidentatus | reverse complement strand
ATTATGTAAATAAAATCATAATGTTTACACAAAATGTATATGATGCTGGCTATCAGGGTTGTTTGTAGAAATGATGTGATAGTGTGTCTTTATTTTCTCATGAGAAGATAGAATTTGTTAAACTGACAAAATTAAATTTTGCAATTATTTGTATAGAAAAAATACAAACTGAAAGTAATATTAGTTTGTATAGTCGAATTACACTATGGATTTTTCTGAAAATGTGTTTTTACACGTTAAAAGTAACTCTATCGTGAAAATCAATCCACGGAAAATCTGATAAAACTTTACTTATGAATTCTTTAAACAATGTCACATTTTGCCCGAACCTAAAGAAGATTGACTTTCTGGAGGATGAAGAATTTAATATCAAAACTGTACAAACATACATGGGAGATATAGGAAAATATTATGCCAATGGTACATTTTGTGTGATATCTTTTTGTTTATACCGAATAGATTTTAATGAAAAACAATCAGAATTTGCTTCATAATATAATAACATAAAAGTTTGAAGATGGTTTACTACGTGGTTTGCGAGAAATCGAAAATTGTATGTATTTATCTCTCTATATATAAATTATGTAGTTAGCGAGATGAAAAGATTCGTAACAAAATTGCCTAAAAATACATTGTTATTCAAATAATAAACAAATTATTAACTTGGCCCCCTAAATGTACGGCCCTAGAATAGAACTATGTCAAGTAAATTAAGTTTTTTAAGTTTATATCGTTTATAAATTTATTTTCTACGCCAGTTTGGGGTGCCCACTTAAAAAGGTAGTCCTCACTCTGATTCAGCCCATAATTTGAAATGTTTCATCACGAGGCACGCAACATTTGGGTAAAGAAGTTTTAGAAAGTGGGTCAAGAAAAGATATTGAGGAAGAACAAGAAAGATGAATTTAGATGGGAGGTAACAAGAAAACACTTGTTTTTTGCAGGATGGAAGAATTGATTATAAAAAAAAGTTGTTTTAGCGGTAAAATAAATCGTCAAATCAGTAAAATAAATCAGTAAAAAAAATGTGCAGAGGAAGTAGGCAGTTTACAGTCTAGACAGTAATTTTTATGGTACAGTTTTCCTACCGTGAAGTGGTTAGGAAGAATAAGCAGAGTTCAGATTGGAAAGGAAAGAGTTAATGGTAGTATTTTTCACGTGAATTAGTATTCAAGTTTATCATTTTTTATGTTTTATGTTAATCTGAACAGCAAGCTTATTCTTTAGAACCATCGATTTGTTCAAACTCTTATCATCACAGTTTTGAAGTCTTGTCTCTAATAGAATTTGTTGTATCCACACAAAATTGCTGAATTATAGTTCTAAATTTGAATCGTCTGACAAACTCTGTCTTACAAAGCAACTCACAATCTTACAAAGTATTGATTGCGAAGAATGTATTTGAAGATAGTTCTCAAAACTGTGATGATGGCAGTTCTGACCTAGTAATTGCAGAATTTCACATTAAGGTTACAGACTCTCCACGAAAATGACTGAACTATTTTATCATCTAATCTCATTTCTTTAAATTTATTTATGTAAATTACCAGCATTTAATGACTAAAATAAAACACCCACGAAGTATTGATAAAAACAGGATATTTTTTAAATAAGACGAAATTGACCATATTTGGTATTAATATGCCATGAGTATGATTGCTTAGTACATGAGTCGGAGCTTGTAGGACATTAATCTTTTTACTATAAGAATTATCTTTTTACGTTAAAACATAAAAATAAAAATTTTCTTAACTTGAATACTCTGCAATTTAAACTTGCACATGTTCTTGTAAACAAAAAGTTTAATCTGTTTGTACTTTAGTAATTTAAAACCGTTTTGATTCCCTTTTTCATTCGGTAATACTTTAAGTATATTAAACTGGAGTTTCATGTAATGCAATATACGTAAGTCACAAGTTTTCTTAATACATTTTCCAATTCAAACATTCATATTTCTCTCTCGTCAACTTCATCAAAATAGTCATTTTTCATTGAAGAATCTTCTTACTATCGCAATAGAATCCCACTTGAACATCCAAGTACAATTTATACCAAATCGTTCCATATTAATATTCTTCCATAGAAACGTTATTCCAGTTTTCCTATTAAATATATACATCGATATAACCAATTAATCTCGTCATACTAAAATATTTGATTTGGTTAAGTAATGACTGTTCCAAATAGGATTCCGTTGCCAGAGTGGTTAGTCCTACATATATATATATACAGTTAATTCGAATGTGCATGAATAAACCAAGTTTCTGAAATTGACCATTACATTTTCGTGAAGCAATTTTGCCAGCAATTAACATGCACTACAAAATATGCGATAAAATCTAACCGACGATGAATCCCTCATCAAGATGCTCGATTATTATTTTTCTGTCATTTCAATGACTTTTGCATGAGCGTCGCGAGGCCGCGTTATTGATCCAATTAATTATTTTGAGATGTCACTGAGTCAAAACGACCGTCTGAAAAATAGTCCGCGCTATTTTCGCGCGGACAAACAGACGCGAATAATTAAATTACACGCGGTATGTGGATCAATCAAAAATATGAAAACCAGCAATTGTCGCACGAGCGTTTGACAATCGTGGCTGATTCGATGGCGCGTTCCAAAAATACGCGTTTAATGTCACGTGTTCCACACTCTTTACACTTATTCGTTCCTCTTCATGCATCGTTCCCAACACAAACATCCACATACGCAAACGCTCCGTTCTCACTTTATCGACGAGATTTTCGTTACATAAACACTGCGAGATGTCAGAAAAGAATTTGCATAATCAGCTGAATTGTTAAGCAGTTTTTCGAAAATCGGAATTTCAACTATCTCATCGATCTTGTGATGCAATGTTTTGATACTTTGACTTTTGGAAATGCATTGTTCAATAACACTGATTTTATTTTCAACTTTGAAAAAAAGAAAGAAATACTCAGTATCTTTAAAAAAAACTCAAATTTAAGAAATTCTCTCACTTTAGAAATCCGTATTTTGATAAGGGAGGTTTGATTTTTTTTTATTTTTTGGATTTTTTTCTAAATGGTCCTCGTAAAACGCGAAAAACGAGGGAAAAACTCGCTTCAAAGTCGACTCGCGATGCCTAACAAATAACGCGGAAAAAAATCCGGTTATTCCGCCTGAACGAAAATATTGGCTCAACAGCTGTTTACGACGGCTCATCCCGTCTTTCACGTGCCGTTTCCTTGATCAACGTTTTTTCTGCCGCGCCGTTTCGCTTGACATTTCATTATGAATGTCGCAATGTTCGATTTTCCTGCATGGCGTCAACGGGCTTTCGCGTCAGTCGATATTGTAATCGGTAAACACGCGCCCCGATTGACCAACGCGTGTGACATTACGCCATTCATTAGCTCGTCATCGCGCGGGGAACCTCGGTTTTCGAAACGGAAACGCACTTTTCGCAGCTCGACGGGAATTCGAGCGGTTTAATAACACGACGCGGGGAACGAGATAAACGTGGCAATGGAATATCGGGATTCACGTGGGCGTCGAGTGACCCATTAAAATGTTGATTGGAGGCGAAAATCTGATCGACGCAAGTGAATCGCTTCAATTAAAACGCGAAGCCGGATTGGGGATGCTGGGTCAGGACCAACGTCAATTTATATATATAGTTTGGGGGGTTTGAAAGAGTGCATTGTGTGAAGCTAATTGCGCAGATTTCAGTGATTCGAAAGTTGGGTTGATTTTGTTTATTGTATTGTGAATTATATAAGTTTTGTAAAATCCGGGAGGAAAAAAGACAATTTATGAATAATATGGCATAAAGTAGATTGCTTAGTTTATTGATTAGGCAGGTAAATTTGTAATTAAATGTGTATTGATAAATTGCAATTTACTGTTAGACTATAATAATAAATACAAGATTTAATGGTAACTGTAAGATATGTATAAGATAAGGGTATAAGATAATGGTAGATAACTGGAAGATTTACAGTTTTTACTGAAATTGTGCTAGTCTATTTCTCCGGGGTATGGTGATAATAGTAGAGAGAAATAATTTGTTACTTATAACTGAGAATGGCAGAATGGAATACACGTAACAGTAATTACAGAATTTGGAAGAATGGTAGTTCGATGGAAGTGGAATAACTTTCAAGTCAAACTTCTCTTATATTTGTCGCAAACTTCAGTTTAAAAAATTTTTAAATGCAAACTTCAAAATCTATTACAACCTATGACGATGATTTTCCCGGATTCCTTCTTCTTTAGCATAATTCAAGAATTACTAATAATTGATGTTTTTCCTCAAGAGTAATCATTCACTTGTCAAAGACTATCAAGATCAAACTTATAAACTGAACTATTAAAATTAACTTATGATTGACAATTAATGCGATCAGCTTCTGCTGAATTAAGCTCGTGAATGCATTGGTCAACGCGAAGACGTCGTATCCCCCCACCGCTTCTCAAACAATGTGAAACAATGTTTTTCCCAGAAGCACAGGTGTTTCGCCTTCGCTCTTTTTCGACCGTCGGACCGGCCCCGGCACGTAATTTATCAGCGGAATTTAATTTCATCCGTGACACCGATTGCTCGGACACGAAACCTAGCGCTAAATATACCGCGCGGCTTTCCCACCGCGATCAAACCAATTAGCGAAAAGAAACGAAACAATGAGAATTGTGCATCGAGAAAAAGGCTCGTCGAAAATAGAGGATTGTGTCTGACGGAGTATTAAAGATACTCAAATATAAAGGAGGGAAGTGGGGTAAGGTAGACGCAAGCATTGTCAAGCGGTCTGAATGAAATCTCAAATAACATTGCAGAACGACATGTCAGGGTCGTGTTTGAGAAAATCAAGTGCTAATTTAGAAGGTAAGTATCTTAATGACCAGTATTCTGAAACAGTGAGATAGATTGTTGTAATTGTATTTGAATGTACTAAATTTCGGAGATAATGAAGTAAAAGGTAAGAAAATGCAAGGTTGTAGTATACTAGTAAGAGAGATGTTTTTCATTGATTGTTTACTTTATAGTCTGTAAACATTAAACCCAAATAAACACTCAAACAACCTATGTTTATCTTTTTGCCTTTCAAATGTTTACAAACTTGCATCTGTCACCTTATAGTACCAAAATACTCTTTGCTTTCAATCCAACGCATCAATTTTCCCTCTGTAAACTGTAAACCTAACTGAACTTGCAAATCTTATTATCATACATCTAACTTCATGTCTCAAACAGTTCACAATGCTCTGAACTTTGAAAACAATGATTCTAAGACCTCTAGAGTTTGCCTTTAAACAAATAGACAACAAAATTAAAAAAGTCTCATTATTCATTTCTAGTCTTCTTTTCCCCTCTTATCATCAGTCCATTATTAGTTCTCATCATCAATAATAATTATTCATGAACCACATCTGTTACAGATGTGGTTTATGAATTGGTAACAGATTTTACCAGCATGTTGGCTGTTCTCGGCTCTATCCAGTTCGCTATCAGACATTATCTGTTTTAGACGAAATTTTTTTTCTTTTTGTATATTAATAGAACGAAACCGTAGACCGTGGCTGGGGATCGCTTTACGCACGCGGACAACCGGCGTTCAAATAAAGACCAGCTGGGCCGCTGATTGCACTTGGCAGTCACACGGATCTGAGTTGCGAAGCATTGAACAAATGTCCGAGGTCCGAGGCGCTAGCGATGCACTTTGACGGTTCACGTAGTGTCGGGGTTACTGCGCGAAACAATTTTAAATGCTGATTTTTAGCCAATGACTAATCGACAATTAAAGTGCAATCAGTGAGTTAGTGTCTGTTTTAGTTTCTGGGGTTAAAATAATGAATTTAAAAAATTCCCGATACTCAATCAATTTCTTTCTTGGAAGAATAGTATCACGTACAAAAGTCTGACAGTCGTTTTATTTCGCTTAAGTTTAAAGTACGTGTTTTATCACTTCAAAATCTACTTGCAAAAGTTTCGGAAGTCAACGGAAGTAAATATAACTTTTTGCGCTTAATTCATTCTCTCTCTCTCTCTCTTTTTTTTTTTTAATAAAAATCACTATCTTGACAACTTATAACTGACAAAGCAGTTTAAGAAATCGACTCATTCCACATCGATCAGATTGTTGAATTATGCATTTGACAATATTTCTGGAAAACAAGTGTCTTATCTCGAGACGATTAGATACACTGCCGGTGTCTTTTCTGTCAAAGTGATATACAAGAGGACATTTATTTTTGTAGCGCAGTTTTGAGGAACAACTGTGACGCAAAGTCCGTGGAAGGAATCGGAAAATGTGACGGAATAAAAATGCTCGTCGTTTGTCAGACGCAATCGTGGTCGTTATCATATTTTTGTAACGACATAAAACATTAAAGTTCAAGTAATGAAAGTTAAATGCGGACCTGAAATGGGAAAAAGTGGATTCGAATTTCATGCGTCAGAAACGCGCGTTTGCCGGGTGTAAGTGACTTTGTCGGATAATCGTGCTTGTCGTTTGTGGGATAAGGACGGAACAGAGGAAAAACGCGCCGTCAAAAAGTATCGCAGTTATGTGTGAGTGCGCGAATTTCATTAAAACTTTGCCGCGATAATCGGCACAAAGTAAGCCAAGCAAGTATTCGGAACGATAAAACGTCTGTATTTGCAATCGCACTAATTCGGAGCAAAGTCACAGGATTTCGAGGACTGGCGCTCTGAATTGCGAGGAAATGAAAGAGCGCCATTAGAATCAATCATTGCCCCGCACGATACACTCTTTCCCGGGCAGAGGTAATTACCTGCTCTTTAAACAAAGCCACTAACACCGCCCGTCATCAAAACATGGGATTATTTATTTTCCGTCATTTATCCGCTGACCTACATTCGAGCAATTCAAATGTGATGAGAAATAAGCTATTCAGCTGAACATTGCAATTCCGATCTGATATGCGGTATTAATTGCAACCTCCATTTTTGCCAGAACTAACAAGTTCGTTGTTGTAATTTGTTCAAATTTTATTTCAAGATCACAGTCTTTCAGTGAGATTGGTGACTTTCTATTGACTTTTGCATATAGAAGTATTTAAGAAAAGCCAAATATCCTTTAATACAATTTCCTTCTTTCCATTCATCCTTCTCATTTGTTCATTCATCCAATAATTTTCTATTTTTGACCCTGAAATCATATTGGAATCTAACATCATTCGTCCCGCCCTCTGGATCAGAACATTAACCATTTTTCACGGTAATTACAATTAAACAAAATTATTAAATTAAGACGACCTCTGTAAATTAGAAGAATACAACTCAGTTTGTCCCAAATGAAAAAAAATGGATTATTTGTAAGCCATGCGATGTCAATGAAGAGTTCCCCTGGAAAAGCTGTGCGGAAAGAAGCTCGATGTGATTTAACGATGATTAGCGAATCACGTTGTTCCCACCTGTATTGAGACCAGCGGTGGAAGGAAACGTGGGAGTGCTGGTGGGTGGTGGCTGTGCGTACGGACTGCCAGTCGGGTTGTAGTTCGCCACGGGCCCGCTGACGTCGGCATAGCTCACGTTCAGGCACGTGCCGCTCTGCGGATCGTCCGCGACCTTCGCCAAAATCATCAGCAGGGCATTGCGGTTGTTGTCCTTCTCGCCGATCACTGTGATACACCGTTCCTGCAGCGTCAGGTCCTTGGCCTTCTGGCTGATTTGCACGTACGATCCGGATTCCTCCTTGATCTGCTTGATGTAGTTACCAGCTTTACCGATGATCATGCCAGCGGTGCTGTTTGGCACAAGAATTTTCACCTGAAAGACATCAATGGTTAGAAGGGTGGTTCGGTAAAAAATCTTCTCAAAAGCCAAAATTCAGATGAAGGAGATGTTCAGTTTATACACTGAGTTTACACGGAGAAAAGTTCTGTTAGTGTCCTATTCTGGATTGGGAGTTTTGTGGGATCTTTGTGGTCAATTTAGTAAATTTTACCAGACTTATGGTTGCTGTTACTAGAAAGAGAGAATAGTGAATTTGGAAGAAAAGCTTGTAAAATAATGATTATAACCTAAAAGTTTGTTTATTCAGTGTGAAGAAAGGGACTAAATGTATGATAACTGATACCATTCAGAAATAATAACTACTTTTTGAATGGTTATAGATACGACTTTCCAAGGTTAACTAGAAATAGAGCAGTGATACTCCATTATATAACACATAAGACAAACACACTATTCCAATTGGTTTTTATGATCGAGTTTTTTTCTGAGTGTACAGAAGTGATTTTTGGAGCAGGGATCATAAGCAACGACATCGTCTATTAATGTTCTGCGATATTTCTGAGCCTTAATAAGATTAGTTTATAAGTAGTTTCCCAATTACGCCGCCAAGAGCAATCTTGATACCGCAAAGTGTTTCTGACACATTTCTCCGAATATTTCAAGGCTTCGCGTGAAATTGATAGACGCGAACGAACGTAAATAATCGAGTAATCCGTTTTCTCAAAAACGGCGAGTAAAAGAGTGAAAAGGTCCGGTGAATGCGGATTCGTCAAGCCATCGGATTTTCAGGGTTACGAGGCTGTAATGAATGGGAGAGCGAAGAGAAAGAAATTTCGCAAACGGCACCAATAACTCATCATTGCGGGCTGTTGTTCGCCGATTAATCGCTTCGCCGATATCCCAGCGCGGGCAACATTGTAACCGCCGCTGCAAATTATCTATTGAACTTTTTATGCGGCGGTTATTAACGAATGGAGCCAGATAGCGTTGTTATGACGCTGCAACATCGCTCGCTGGTATAACTGAATAAATGATAAACACGGTAAATGTTGCAGGCACTCGGTACAATGAATTCGCTACACGGAACATCTCGGGATATAAACGCGCGCGATTCTGACAAAGGCAGTCGTCAACAAGTGACCGAAGAGCAAGTGGGACACTCGATCTACCAGGATCGGCATTTTTTACTTCGATGATCCTCTGATGCAAATCAAATTTCGTGGAATGGTATTTTTAAGGGCGTTCTAGAGGTCGCCACTTTTTACTGGAAAGTATTATTTGATTTGCATTGATAAAAATCGTAAAACTAGAAAATATTCATTTTACGATTTCTATAAGATTTCTTAGTTTGGAATGATTCTCAAATCACATTTTGAGTACTTTCATTTTTTTTGAAATTGAAAAAGTTTGGAAAAACTACATAGTTATCTATAGATTATAATAGAAGTGGAGATTAGTCCTATATTTATCCAAAGAAGTTTAGTGCAGTTTTTGTCTGAAAGAAGATTTTAAAAAATCATTTTGATTTTGTTGTATGCTTTTCAGTTAAATATCTTTTAAGATATAATAAGTGATTTACTGATATTTATTTCTCAATGAATTTAATCAGGTAAAATACCAACATAAATAATACAATCAGAACTCATTTCAATTGTCAATAATCAATTAAATCATTGTTCTACATGTATCAATTAACTTAAATGTATTTTCATCTCATTTTCCCGTGCAAAAATAAATATGCAACAAGTGAGTGGATCTTCGGTTTTCCCTCGAGAAATGCAAGAGGCTCCCGATCGGTCGATCGCAGCGCCACTCATCTCGAAACGGTTCAAGCTCAAGTTGGCCAGGACTTGGGATTGCACTGCGAAACTTCCTTTTTCAAGCGACCGCGTTCTGCCGTCGTCGCGCGCGCATTTCAAATCGTCAGCCGTACAAGCGGTATTCAACTGGGTCATTGCTAACAAGCAAAACTGCTGTCTATATTTAATTTTCCTTGAGTTATCGCAATACAATTTAAATGAAGGCATTATACGTATCTGGAGTTCGCGGACGCCGTAGTTTCCAAAACGATCGGCGGATTCTTTGTCTTTCTCGCGCGGCTTTCGCAATTCGATTTTCGCGGCGCGAAAGTGTCGAGCGCGATAATTTCTTGGCGAACGTGTTTTTTTCGCTAATCGGCGCGGCAATTGTTGTACAAATTGATTGTCAGAGTTGCTCGCAAAAGAGCGCCTCAATCAAATGACGAAACTTTTAATAAAGTCGGGACAAGTGCCAAGTTTCGTGAAAAAATGCGTCCGACTTTTCCGGAGTTAATATCTCACGCTTAACGACGGATTAGTGTTTCTTAAGCGCGAATTTGGTTAGACAATGGGGAGCTGTTTTGTTTTGTTTTTTAGACTGAAAACATATGTAAACGACGCTTTTTCCGCTTTTTTTTTGTTTTGGGATATAATGGTCAGAAGTCTGTAAAAAATTGATTTATATATAGATTGTGCCGTCATAGATGATGGGAGGTTTTTTAAATGTATTTATAGCTAAACATAATTTGTAACGATATTTTCCAACGCGTTCGAAAGGCGCTGCGAAACGAGCGTCACGTTTGCAAACGCGACTGTCCCGCAGTGAACCAGTTTTTCGAAAATGTGAAGAAATAATAAAATGGCGCAAATTGCACGGCGGACGATGTATGTGGAGGGTACTTGATTGAGTTTACCTTATCCTTCGGTTATATTTGTTTCATCGCGCTTAAAATTACAAATAAATACAGAACTATTTATATTGGAGCGCTAAATATAACCACCGGCGAAGTCAATGTTGCAATTTTTAATAGTTTAAGTGCACGTGGATGTCTACCTCGAGAGCATAAATCTGGCGAAACGAAGATTCGCAAGACAAGTCTTTGGAATGCGCATTATTTACCTTTTAATGCAGTTATTATTAAACGCAAACTCGATTAAAAGCGCGATTGAAGTTCATTTAGTTACGAAATTATCCGTCAAATAAACGTTCCTTAATTAAAACTTTTCATTACTTAAGAGAATTTGAAGTGAACTTCTAACCCAATAATTCTGAACTCTCCAACCAAACAACGCTTTTTCTCATTAAATAAAATAACCGAAAAACGAATGTTCTCCTTCCTTCGCGTGACTTTGGAAAATATTCAACAACTTTGTCACCAGCACAAAAAACGTGTTTGCTGACTTCATGAAAAAGTTATAAACGTTTTCCCATCTTGTGACTAATCTCAATGAAAATCGATAAACAAATTCAAAACGAAAACGCGCGACAAAAAGTCGCGGCTAATGCCACGCCACGAAAACTGGAAAATGAGATTCGCGCTGAATAAGGCATGCTTTGTGTTTGTCCATTCAGTAGAGCTGAACGCCGAAGCGATTTAAATCCCAAATGTGTCGCCTAACCGCAAACGCATAGGAAGATCATCAAGTTCGCGCAGCCCTATATGACTAAACCATTTGCTTGGGAAAAATCTCGAATCGTCATTTCGTTTGGCTACGTAGTACGAGCCAATGAGAATCAGCTGATCGGAGTATTGGTAAACATAACTGTGTTGGCAAACACGAGAACAGAGGGCAGTCTCATCAGTAGACTCTTCGTTGCACAATATTGAGGATGGTGTATAATGTGGCGGGAGAAGTTTGCACTTAACTAAACTATTTACACGAGCAAATTGTTAAGAATCTAAGAGTTTGTAAACTTGAGAAAGTCTGGGTGGTGTTAGATCCGATAGAGGCGCTTAAGTCGCAAAGAGAAAAATGTTGGATTAGGAGCAGTTTTCGGGGCAGAAACGTATATCAGAATTAAGGCAATTATTTTGTCGTTTAAATTTTGCTGGAATTTGCATAGAGTTGCAGTATCAGTATGATAAGTTGGTGGAACAAGTTTTATTGCGACAAAGTAAACTCGGTGCTTTTAGTTTTTTGTTAAATCGACGTAAACATTGTTTTCTGTTACTTGGTATGAGAGACATGTATTTTATAATCTTAAATTCAGTTATGTATGAGTTGTTTATTATTTGAGTAAGTGCGTTTGGATCGTGTGATGTGAAGTAGTTGGGTCGTCTGTTAAAATACGAGAAATTATCTTTGAAAGCTATATGTAGTCGTATAAACATTTCTATGTGTGATTATAGAGAAGCTGGAGTGTTGGATTTAGTTTTACGACAAACTTTTTATGTAAATTAAAAGTTTCAATTAATTTATTGATATAAGAGAAGAAAGAGATAATATGTATTTATCTGTTTTCATTGACCCTGAAAATGTGCCAAAATGAATGAAAGTAAGTTTCATTTCTTGTCAATTGAATTGTTGAAATAATACTTAATAAACGAAAGAATGGAATAACACCTTTTTCCACAACCAAATATTGCCTCTGTTTTATAATTATATTATTTGATTGTGAACTTTTATCAATTTTTATTTTTATTATTAATTTCTGATAATTTTCCCCCAAAATTCTAAAATTTCAGATTGTTTAATAACATTGAAGATTCTAAACATTCTGTAAACAAATATCCCACACTTCCCACGAAATAACTTGTCAATTCATAAGAAATGTCCAACATTCCCAACAAGGAATTACGAAACAATTTTCCCTAAATTCGAAAACGCAACTAAACCAGCCTTATTAAACAATAATTCAAATCAGATGACTAAACTACTTTCCTATATAACCTCATACTTCTAAAAATACTGTTTTTGTCCTCCAAAAGGATT
>JABFPB010006077.1:0-12470 GCA_022817645.1 Ceratoteleas bidentatus | reverse complement strand
AGTGCAGCTAACTCAATTTAAAAAAAAAGTGACTTAACTGGTTTTTGCGGGAATCCACAGAATTATGGCTTTAACACTTAATCATTCGTATCTGATACTTCGTCCCTCTTATGTTGAAAAATGATTTTCCTACCATTGTCTTAACGAGAAATGCCTTGTAATTCTTCTAATACAAAATATTGTTCGGCAGGTTACAAAAAACGCTCCTCCCCAAATGCGTAATGAATGTTTTTATATACGTTTATATATGAAGCATTTATGCACCGTTTATTTGGAACTTAATATAAATTAAGCCTTATACTATAACAAATCTCGCTCAAATAAATAGAAATAGTTTCCACCGATGTATCCAGGAAATGCATCCAACGGTATATCATTCAACAGAAATCTGTTTTGTATTTGAATAAGCAAGCATCTGATTACCTTACTTGAATCAGTTCTTGGCAAACAAGTCAAGACAAATAATCTGGTGAACGAAAATATCTTTATCGGTATTAAACCGCACGCTAAATTATTTTACCCATTTCTGTAAAAATAACATCATAATGTGAATTTTCCCCATTGCATATGTAAAGTTACATATGTGTACTACTACACTCAGAAAATTTATGGTACCACCTAAGTGGTAACAGTGCCAAGTAGTAAAAATTTAATACTTGAAATTATACCGACGGAGTGTCTTGTAGCTGCGTTGTGTTCGGCACATGTACAAATCGTAAATACCTATTTTCAATTAATTCTTATAGCACAATATGAGAAAAGCTCAAAAAATGTCGTTGGTTATTGATTTAATGGGAATCACCGAAATGTCAACTATACGAAAGATTTTATTGAAGGTGATGAAACTTATTTAGACTATTAAAAATGTAACAGAAATTTCACATTAATAACAAGAAATAACACGAAATTTCATATATATTTTCATAGTATTTAAGACTCGTTTTTTAGCCTGAAACTCTATGTCCGTTGTACCAGGAGACTATATTAGAGTACTTTAATATAGTCTCCTATAAAGAAAATATATAGTCTCCGGAAAAAGATATCAGGAAATAAAAAGATATCCGTGTAAAAAATATCCGGTAATATTTTTTAGTTATTCGTTATAGATTTAACAATATCAGTAATATTAATTAGACATTTTCGGGGAGGGGGCATATCATCAATACGATATGGTATCAATCCTGTATTCGTTAATATGGTTTAATCTGATCTCAGTTACTGGGATTTACCTTGAAGCCGAGATATTTAATGCTAAAATTGCTGAAAAGTGATATGTATATAGCGATACCATCCATGTGTTTCAATAAAACTTTATCATCGAGTAACTCGATTTCCACGTAGACAAATAGCCTGAAAAATTGGCAAATTTTATAATAATCTCAACTCTTAAGTTTCCATTTGAGATTTGTCCAAAATCTGAAAACAATCCTCCAATCCCATCGCATCAACCTCCCACTCCCCCACTCCCCAACCTAATGCGTTTTCTTCCCACGATCCTCTTCGCATTACTCCTCCTATCCCCAACGAGTCCTTCATCTCATACTCCTCCCTGTAAGCGCTTCGGTAATCGCGTGTTTTGACGTATACCGGCGGATTAAAGCGCGGTCCGCGCAGGTGCCGGCGGTGCTTCGCGTCGGAACAATACCGTGGCCGATCCGGCGAGCCAGATAAAAGTAATTTCAAACAACCGCCCGGCAATCAATAACTATTTACCTTATCCTCATAAATATGCACAAACAAACGCCAGGCCTCGCCTTTAGCCGGAGATTAAATCGGCTCGTGCGCTTTTCCGTTCGACCCCACGGCCCTTGAACTTGACAGATATTAGATCAGATAGAGCGCGCGGATTTATCATCGTCATCGTTGTTCGCCGTCATCCCCCGTTTTCTTTGTCAGGACTCGTGGGGTTCCGTCCCCCTCGGGCAGCGGGCAAAAAATTGCAATCTCCAATTATCGTGTCGCTCGGAGCGCGTCAATGATATTTTTCGATAAGCCGCCTGTCCGATGAATTCATCGCGCGCATTTGTCAACCATTTCTCATGAGGATTAGCATGAAATCGCGCGCCGATCGATGACCCTAATGAATAGATGAAGACAATAATAGAATGGGACGTGGCTGTAACATCACACCCGCGAGCAACTCGGGGTTCGTCGAACTAGAAAAGGAAAACGGCGAGGAAAAACTAAAGAACCATCGACAACGGAACAAAGTTAGGAAATCTTTATGATTCACAAGGGCAGTGGTAAAGCATAGGCAGAAATTGCGTGTTATATGGCGAAGGTCCGTATTAGTGACCACTTAAGGTGGTCTGTCAGTGCTAAAGTCACGGAGTTGATTTTTTTTTGTATTTGGTTAACGACCATCTCAATAATAACCTCACAGACTCAATTTGTGATAAACAATTGTGTATTAGTCAATAGTTGACGTTTCGGCGATTGTATGTCGCCATCTTCAGAACAATGTTTGAAGAGAGTTCGGTTTTTAGTCCATATTGTGCATTAAAATAGTCAGTTTGTGGACTTTACAAATTTCGTTGTCACTTCGTCATAATTAGTCTTGTTTTTTTGTGTCTTTTTCATTCATTTAATTAACAGGTCGAATTTAACTTTGCAATGAGATCATTCCATTCCTTGATTATAAGAAAATGTAATTCTATAATCAAATCAATTTTTTATAGTCTATTTTCAACAAAAGTTTGTTTCTCATGAGTTAGCTTCAAAAACGCGAAACAAACTTTTAGCGATAAGCGATTACACAAATAATGTTTGTACGTTTCAATACTCTCCCACTGTGAGAAAACTGATTGATCTTATCTCAAGTCTTAAATCAACTTCTAAACAAAAGCTAACAAAAATACACTAATGTAGTAACTTATGTCTGACGAACCACCTAAAGTGGACAGTATTTGCCAGTTAGTGTTTTAGTTTTTTCGTTTCGTGTGTGAAAACGACTTCCAATCTTCGAAATAGCTGTACGGTATAGTAAAATGTACTGCACATCTAAGACATTTATAACACTTTTTCCAGTGATCGAACCAGCGTTCTCGTATATTATGATACTATACTTAAATATAAAAATATATTGAAATTTCAAAAACTTTTCTCTCCTTATATCGTGCGCCGTGAACAGTGTCTAAATAAAAGGCTCAGAATGCACCTAGATTTGTTATTATCGTGTCTTTATTTATAGATTACACTGCAAAATGATTTCGAACAATGAAATCAACAGCTGTCCCTGTAATTCGAGCGAACTGGTGGGCCGCACGAACTGCACAACTCAAATATAAATTACTCCGCATTCGTTATTAAAAGTTACGTAGAAATGTTCTCACGAAATTTCTAGATCACAGTGACGGATTTCCGGGTGCTTTTTCTGCAACAGAAATAGAGAGGGCGTAAGTTAGTACGTCGAAGCGACGCTACGCTGACACTTGTCCCGTGAAATCATCACCTTTAATTTCAGCTCGATACGATCGATCTCGCCGCCCAGCGTGTCCACGATGTTTTCGCCATGATTCAACAGGAAAGTCTCGAGCTCGTCGATGCTCTGCATCTGTTTCACCTCCTAAATCAGCGAAATGTACGATATGATGAAACGCTAAATTAAACGCTAAACGTTAAAAGTTAATGCAACGGATTAAATTTAACTCAGAAAGTGAATTTAATTTTTTGCAACTCAATAAATACATTTGATTTTTCATTAAGAAGGAGTGGGAGGGCAGATCTTGTTGGCGAAAAACTGTTCATGATTATAGCTGGATTATCTCAAACATATCGTTACCACAGTAAGCCAAAACTTGAGAAGATGATGTGAAAAAATAATGAATGGTTTTAAAAATTGAACATTGTACACAGTTTCAAGAGAGGCGTATTATACACTATTTGATAAAGTAAATGTGAACTTTCTTATGGTGCAATATAAGTTTGCAGTTTGAGTAAGATTATACTCTAGGGTGTATCGAATAAAGCGAATTTTTTTAAATCGTCGATACCCCCCCCCCTGCCCCATAGAACTTTAGACTGTCATAAAATAAGATTTCCACACCTGTCAAACCGCTTGAATGCATTGTAGTCTAGCGCACAAGCCTACAAAATGGTAATTTCGCCATTGTATAGATTTTTATTTGTATAACGTGTAAACATGCCCGAATACTTAGTTTTTCATGACATATGTACGCGCTTTGAGTTATTCTCACCGACTACTACGTTCATGTAGTAATTTTCCGGGTGAAAATCTCCAGATGATTCCGCCAGAAAAACCTTAATTTTGCCACGTAAACGGCTGTTTTCAGCCGTATTCAGCCGTAATCGCCCGTAAAAAAGGCTTATTTTTCCTTAATCAACCGGGGATTTAAACACGGGTATACCGGAGCGATTATTCATGTGTAGACTCCAAAAATGGCTAACAAATTCGTGCTTTTGTCATTTTCATCATTTATTGTTAAATTTGTTTAATTTGTTGCTAAATTTTAGCCGTTTTTAATCAAATAAAATACTTTACATGTCTTTAATCACAAAATGCCGACTTCTTGTTGTTTTTGACTGAATGATTAAGAGTTACTTTCAGAGGTTAAGGAGACGTCCCAGTAAAAAATGGGCAAAATTGATGAAAAAATGAAAAATTGTTCATATCTTTTTTTTTGTTGATAAATATAAAAAATCTGTCTATACAATTTGTTCTTCTTGTTCCTCCAAACATTTTTTTAATTAGAGCGAAATCCATTGAGACTTGTGGTACGCAGCTCTTGTCAAACATAGCCTATTACTTAGTAGTTATTAACAAATAACATAAACAATACATTATTTTGGTATTTTTGTATACATGATCTTGATTATATTCACTAAGAGAAACGCAATGCAATAAGAATGATAAAAATCGATCCATTATTGACGATTTTAGCATTGTCAGTGGGACGTCTCCTTAATGAGAACATATTTTAACTTATTTAATTCCTTTTGTGGATTTTTATACATTGTATTCAGCACTAAAGACATGTAGTATAAGAATTTAGAACAAAGTTATATTAAAATATAATGTTTTTGTCTTTATTCAACAATAGAATAAATCTGTACTTGCTACTTAAAAATGAAATAACTAGTATATTTATCGTACTAGTTAAATAAGTAAATAAATTTATAATCTAATGTATAAGTAGCAAAAATACACATTTATTTGTTCGTTTAATAAAAAAACGTAGTATTGTAATATTTTCGTTACTATCTTCTAATGTGTAAATATCCTCTTTCATCGATACACCCAATTATACTAATTTATTTTGTAAAAGTGTGATAATATTATCATAAATTTACGAGTAATAAGAGAACGCAATTATAGAATAAGAATGAGTTATAATAAGTAGAAGTAATGAAATTATCTTATAATTATATATGTAATAAAATATATGTAATAAAATATCCTATAAATATTAGAATGAAATATCTTATAATCGGTACTCTGTTTCTACATAAAGCATTTGCTTCTTTCTTCTTAAAAAATACATGTTTAGAGAATGTTTGTATTACTGTTTCTTATGATACTTTTGATAAGATACATTTCCGATTCCAAAATAACGTCTGGATATATTTGCACTTTTACTCTAAATTAACGCATGATTGATTTGTGTTAATTTAGAACAAAGCTAAAATTATTTATCTCTCATCTGTTGCATATATTATTTTTCAGAGTTTTGACGTGGAAGTATCTGCATTTCATTTTAAAATAAAACATTTTGACAACCCTTTGACAAAGTCAAATTTTAATCCTTTACCTTTATTCTAGAAAAATGTTAACACAAAATTTGAGGACGACCTGAAAAACTATAACTCTTGTTCACATATAATAATTGTTTCCCTCATTAATCAATACATATAACTAATGTACTTTATATATATGTTATAACTTTTCATTGTTTATTTATTCTTCACACAATAAAAGAATATCTAAATTCGAATAAACTTCATTAATTTTCCATATATTCTAACAAAACATCTAATAACTCTAAATAGCGTTAGACCTCCCGGATGAAGACCCAAGAAAGCCTTTTTCAATCAAAAACTACCCTCCCCAGCTTGAACTGCCATTCAATATTCTTCCAAGATGATTCACTGGCCTTCATCAGGATCGTTCTTAAAAAAATGTCCTCATAACCAAACCAGTTCCATCTTTAATAAAATTTATTAAAACACTGCCACTCCTAATCCCCAAGCAATACTTTTCGGCTGCAAATGGACAACGCATCCCAAATACCAGCCGAATAATATGCCGTCACTTAATTCAACATCTTCATTACCTCGAACATCCTGTTCAAGTCGTGCTTATCGAGATACGACCTCGTAAGTTCTCGGCCGTCGAAATCTAATTCCGCTTTGTATCGCACCACGTTGTTGCCCATATCGATCCCTTTGACGTCATGTATGGTGCGCACCTACAACACGATAGTTTTTTGCCTCGCTCGTTAAATTGATTAATTAATTAATTAACTATCAAATGATAAGCGCGTGGCCGCCGCTTAACGCAGACGTCGCGACGTTAATGCATGTCGTGCACTCGACCGGCGCCGAGTATTTGCCCGGCTAAAAATAGGGGGCGTGCATTTAAATGCGCTCGCGTGACGTCGACGAAATTATAATTGTTAATAAACAGAAAATCACCATGATATCGGCCTCCAATACGGCGTTGATTTTATCGAGCAGCTCCTGGGGTATACTGCGCCCCACCAGCGCCGCGGTGTTCGTGCGAATTATGAAAATCGACACGCCGCCGAGCACGCCGCCTACAAGAAGGGAGCCGATCGCGTCGAACGCCGGATTCGCCAAATACGAGGTCAGCCCCATGCAGGTCGCCGCGCACAGCACACCTACGACCTGAACACACGTGATATTAAAATATTATTATATTGCAATGATGGAATGGATATTACGTATTTTCATGGGCATGAAAAGTTCATAGTAAACCGAAACCGGTAGAGACCAGTGGGGCCGAAATTTCGCGAAACCGACGAAATTTCATGGAGGTTCATAAAATGTTAAAATAAAGATTAAGATATGAAAAATAGTGGATGTAGAGGTACTGGTTGATTATTTTTATTTGCCAAATAAAAATAATCAACGATAGTTCTTGAAAAATTAATTATGGCATTTTATGTGTCGAATTTAAGGTTTTTTCAGAAATCTTCATATTACTGTATTGCTAGTGGATTGCTACAATGCACATCAATATTCATTTTCATGATACATACGTATTTGTTTCCTAAAACGAAGAACTTGTTATGATTTTACTAAATGTCACTTGATTCTTAATTTTTCAGTGGTGTGTGATCTTAAGGATTTTCACAATTGCTTTCACGTATATTAAATTGCGTGTTATGAGAATTAATGGTCATGGTCATTAGACTCTTATTGAACTCATTTCATATAGGGCACGTTTCTACCATTTCAAACCGAGTGAATCTGTCCATGCTACAGAATCTATTCTCTGATAGCATAAATCAGCATTTTTCTGCTCCATTTACATATATTATTGATATATATAAATGTTTACATAATATTTGCATAAATTTTGCCATTAAAAACTGTACAACATGAAAAACAATGAACGTTTAACATTATTTTTAGTTTCTCAAACTGAAACTCGAATATTCAAGAAATCTTCAATTAAACTGTAATCTGCTTTATATAAACCTTGAGTAAGAGGACTGAATGAACGGCAATTAAATATTATGTAAATCGTATACATAATCGTGTTTATATCCTGTTTACACAAAATATATATAAATCTGACTAGTAGGGTTGGTTGTCGACAAATTAATCTTTTTAATTGTCATGATCATTGTTCTTCTTATACATATTTCATAAAAGTCGCATTTCTATAGATTTCAATCGACTCATTTGCTCTTAATTGAATTAGCTAATTAAATACATGAAAAACAAATTGCAAAAAGTGTGTAAACTTCAATGGAACCACGAAATTTCTATCGATCTCTACCCTAGTTCAAGGTGCAGAGCTATTCATAAGATGTTTACTATGAAACATGCAACAGGAATTTCGTAGAGTTGGGTCTGAATTTCCATCATATACTGTAAATGCGTAGTGTACAAAACACAAGATTTCACGTTATATATTAAGTAAAATTCCGTGAAAACTATAATTTTACATGCACGTGAATATAAAATTATGTGCACTAAGAAATGTTTAACGTTTAACGCAACTGTAATGATACATTTAAAAGGATTTCTGGTTACTGTAATTTGTGGGTTGTAAACTAAAAATCAAGTTGCGCTTACTGTAATTACAGTTGGAATAACCAAACTCATCCATAGTACCCTTTTTCATTACCGCTTTTTTCTCTCAGTGTGAAAACTGTATTTTTACGTGATTTTCAAATAAATCGCATCATTTTACGAAATATTGTTCAAAACCATATTCATTGTTTACGTGCCAAACTGTCATAAACAGTTTGGCACATTAGCAGCATTAATGTGCTGCTAAGCAGCAAAAGTTCCGATACTTATCGGAATTTTACGTTTCACATAAAATTTCACGTTTTTCAAGTAATATTTCAAAATTTCTTGAAATATTACGGCAACTACATTACATGATGTATCTTTATTTATATTTATTATTATTACGTGATATTTCGAATTTATATTTATATAAAGATATTGTACGAGTTTTTACACATCAATTCACAGCTACTCGTGATTGAAATTCTATTTGAACTTCACAAAATTCTTTGCATGTTTCTTAGTGAACATGTTCTTCTGAAAAGTTACGATCTCAACCAAACTCAGCTCTTCAATGTAAATTTTACACAGAAGTGCTAAGATTATGTGCCAAACAAAAATCTACATCAAAATAAGATAAAAGTACAGTTTTCATGTCATTTTCGAAATAATCGTTCAAAAATCACATAATGTGTCATGTAATTACAAGATTTACATGATATATATAATTGTCATGATATACATTTACTTGATAAATCACGTTAATTCTCATGATTTTTACATTACGAATTACACTGCAATTATGATTTGATACGCTCTACTCCGTCTCGAATATAGATTCTCACTCGTCTACAAACGGCCAATTTTCCGCCCTATTACGTATACCGTAATACACGTCTAAAACAAAGATCCCCATTCACATTTATTTGAACAACCCACAGCGCGTCGAAGTGTTTGCCGCGGTTTATTAAATGAATAATTCATAAACCGGCAAGACCTCCAAGTTGCGGAAGTGTGGTTAATAAAACTCAAATCGCCTCGGATCAATCGATTCGGTCGGGCGAAATTAATGAAACTACTAATAAGCGGCGCCGAGATTTACTGCTAATTTTGCGGCGCTACTTATTTGCCCGCGTTTCGCAGCGAGTGCTCCGTCGACTTTTTCACCGGGATATTCGTGATCGGTGGGAACCCTGACAGTAAAACTTTTTTATTAGCATAAGCCGCAAATGAAAAAGTACTAAGAAGCGCGCGGAAAGTATAATTTACTTGCTCGCGGACGCAACAAGAAATGTCGTTTATCAGCTGCGGCAAAAAATCCGGGTCAACCCGGCAAACATTCGCCCGTCGCTTTGCGTGTTCTTCCGCGTGAATTCCGCTTTCAATCTCTGTCTCTCTCTCACCGCCGCCAAGTCCTCCATCAGGACGACGTTCACGGAAGGGTCCTGTAGGGACATGACGTACTCCTTGACGGTTTTGCCCTTCTCCAGGGCCATTTTCTTCGTGGACATATAAGCGTTGCAGAGGGAGATGCCGTCGAGCACGAACGAACATGCCAGAGTGACATAGGCCCAGTAGAAGGACTCCAAGTTGTTCGGAAACATCAGACCGTGGCAGCCGTGGTAAATCGAGAGACCGGCCCCAACGCAGAGGATGCCGACGCCGGAAGCTAGCGCAGTTACATATTGCATGTTAGTGTAACCGTAGGGATGATCCGGGTTTGGGTTCTGCAAAGAAAAGGAAACAGCTGTGGTTCTGAGAGATATAACCTGGGAATGAGGATCATATGTGTATAGGGTTCTACATTTGCAAAGGTCAAAATGTTTTTGGTCATTTGACCGTTAATTGACGGTCAAAGTCGTCAAGCGACCGACATAAACTTTTCCTGTTTAGGAAATGGTGAAAATATTACTTGTTTAAGAATAGATTTACTATAATACTACGACATTGTCCATACCACATCTCTTGTTGAATCAACACAAGTTATTCATTCAACTTTTGTTGAAACGCAACAAGATGACAACAATAATCTCGTTAGGCATTTGTACCAGTTATGTTGCCTTTTTCTGCACATCAAGGTTTTGTTGTATCGATTCAATATATTTTCTTGTACATTTTAATGCGACGCTTGTGGTATATTAACACAAAATACTACTGGCGTGGCTCAACATTTCTCGCAGTGGAGGCGTAAAAGGCAACGTCGTTTTTCAATATCACAGTACGCTAATGCTGCTCGTTCTGAATCGTCCCGAAATCCCGCGCAAAAGGCGCCTGTATATTGCAGTATACTTTGAACGAGTACTTTGATGCTGGGCTAGATATTGTGCGGCGTTTTGCATATGAATGTTTCGTATCATTTCGCCGTACCTGAACGGATTTCTGAATACCGTAGGCAAGAATCACTTGATTCAGTGTATCAGCCGCTGAATGAACACACTCGGAGAACATACTGTGCGATCCGGTTGATAACCAGGCGAAAAATTTGCAAAAGAAGTTAAAGAGGTTCCTGCAAAAAATGGATAGCGGTTAATTGCGTTTTCGTGAGATTGTTTATAGGGTAGATGGAGAATCCGCCAAAATTCGAGCAATCATTTATCGATTTATGTTTGCAGGCAACCACCCAATTGAATTGCTTTTGAAATCAAAATTTCATTTTATTTTGCTTTTATAAAGGAATGGAAAAAACATGGCAGTAACTCCGATGGTACTTGAAAAGCAATTAAAATAAAATAAGTTGAACTCGAATAAATAGATAATATTAAGGATATGGGATAAAATTGAATAAACAAATCATTGTTCAGTTAGGGTATAGATCTTTGATTATTTCCGAATAATTTTAGCGAAAGTTTAAAAACCTCTTTATACAAGAGTGAGACTTCAGTTTTTTATAGTAACACGATAAATGTAAATCAATCGATATAAAATAAAGGACAACCATCGAAACTTACGTAGTAACGGCTGTTAAAACAACTTTGCCAGACCTCCCGAGTATGCCACGATTTATATGCTCCATATTGTTCTTCGACATTTCCTCTCGTCTATACTCGCGCACCCTCCTCTTGACAGTAAAAAAGTCTGCAATGCAAATCGCCATTACAAATCAATCAGTGTTCACTCTCGTGCAAAAACAATCTCCATCAGCGATACCCAAATTAAGGAAGTATAGAACCTTTGATATGGTTGTAGAGTTTTTATAAAGTCAATACTTTTTGCATAAAATGATTGTTCTGCATTAATTGTTATATTATTTAAATAATATCAGCGCGATTACTAAAACGTCGAATAAATGAAATTGCTACATAATTACTACACTTAGACAGAAACTCAAATACTTAAGACGATCTAATAACTTGGTAAGTGTAATTAGCAAACAGCATAATGTTACTGTTCAGTGAACAAAATTAATGTACTTATGTAACAAAAACTAGAACATAATTCCAAACGGGGTGAAAATCACAGGAAGAAATAGAAATAATTAATAAAATATCAATATTATTCTATCAAAACGATTAAACGATAATCGCAGTTTATGATTATCCTACATTGGAGAGAAAAAACGGTACTTTTTGAAAATTTGAAAATGTTTTATAATTTGAAGATTTTCAAAAATTGAAAAATTCGAAAAATTCGAAAAATTTGATAAATTTTGATATGATTTTTGTCCAACGATGTTACGACGCTGTTATTTAATTAATCAAAAACTTGAATTATGAAAGAACGCACAACAAATATCTAACGTTCTGGTTTGGTTTTGTAAATTACTATAAACGCTGTGGAAATTATTAAAGCAAAATTAATTGCGTAGAGAAAGATTTTCAAAAATTAAAAAATAACCGAGTAAGCGCGAGCGAAGCGACCGCTATGATTTAGTATATACATATTTGTACGGAGGGATGTGTATTAGCCCTGGTTAAAAGATTCTTAAAAGAAAACCGATTAATGTCTATGAATGCAACAGAAAATTCTCAGTGGGTGTTTACGGGTTATTTCTCTACATGCAGAATCTGCAGGGACAGAGAATCCCTGGTTAAAAAACCTAGACGTTCTGGTTAAAAAAACTGAGCCAGAAAGTCTACGAAGAATACAACCGAAATTTCGTAGATGAACTGTGTCACAATTCACTGAGAAAACACATTCGTAAAACTTTACGAACTCTATTCGTAAAGAAACAAGACTTTGTGATTGGTAGTTCCGACCGAATAATGCGTTGTGATTGGCTCTAATTTCTGCGAACCTCGATTCGTAAT
>JABFPB010006076.1:0-12466 GCA_022817645.1 Ceratoteleas bidentatus | reverse complement strand
TATAAAATATCTTGTGCCCCATGTGGTACAAGGGTGGCATGCCAATGTTGGCATTTCATGGGCAAGGTGTTACAACCTCATGGGGCCCAACAACATTCCAATTTCAGCCCATATTCAATTTCTACTAGGGTAACTTCGAATTTTTTATTTACAAACGCATATATATTTATGCAAGAGTAAACAATTTTATTTCCATTTTTATTAGTTGTGCGAGCATTTTACTGAGTACTTGTACCATGCATTTTTTTCTTCAATATTATTAATGTTCGGTTAACTTCAAGGAGTGAAAATAATTGTTGTGCAAGCATGCCGAAGTTACCTGATTCTCCCCGACATAGCATAATATCGTATCTGTAGATCTCAATTTTATGTCAAGAATACATTATCACTGAAATATCTGTAATTTGCGTAAAATATGTAATTTTGTTATTTTGTTCCTCTTAGGTTGTAATAAAAAAAAAAAAACGATTTTGTACTCATTTAAAAGTGACTTACTGAAAATTTACGATTCTCGAATACGATACATTTCACTCGATTTCCTTACACTTTCGATTCAATTTCTATGGCATTTCAACTGTTCCCTGAGCCAAGAAGACCAAATTGTCTAGACGAAATTTTAATATCATTTCACAATATTTTTTCTTCAATCCCATTCTTATTCATCAGTTTTCGAAAAAAAATCCTCCCATTTCTTCATGAAAAAATCTCCCATTACAACTTCAAAACTTCATACACCCACCAAATCTCCTACTCTTTCCCGTTCGCCTTTCTTTCCCCCATTTCCAGTAAACCCAAAACACCCTCGCTCCTCTCCCCCAAACAATCATTTTCAAATTATCCCAAACTCCTCCACCCTCAAGACCCCGTCTAACCCCTCTCTCCATCAAACCTCCGACGTCTCCTCCATCTTCATTAACCGATCCCCGATTGCCTCAGCCCCTTCCCTACAAAGGGGTGATCGACTCGTCGTCAATATTTTGACTCGAAACCGGCGAAGACGAGCATTAATCCCGTCGTCGAAGTATTTCCAACTGACATACCACTCGAATCGTCCGTAATCCCGTGCGCGCTTGTCCTTTTGCCCCGGTCCTCGGGATTCTATCTTCGGCCAAAATGCGCCGGCACAATGACAAAAGTGATTCTCCGCGGGACAAATCGCAAAGGGAAAAATAGGCACCGAGCGAGCGGGACGCGCAACCCGGGGGAGTAAGGCAGGCAAAAATAAAAGGAACGGGATCGAGCGGAGAAAAGCCGGGGGCGGGAGAACGCCGAAGAAGAGGAAGACGAGTGTGTGTATCGGAAATACATAAGTTGAGTGCTTATCCGGGTAATCTCGAGGCGAGCCAGATTGGGCGTATTATATTTTCCGGCATTGTCGAAAGGTCTTGGAGTGTTTACGCAATAGCTGCTTTGTCCGCCGAGCGATGAGCGCCATTGTCTGTCCGTCTGTCTGTCTGCCGGCTATATACGTAATGCGCGTCCGTTCGTTTGTCTGTTTACCAAATAGACGTCCTTGTCCTGCTGGCGCGTCTCTTTTCTAGGTCTGCTGGATAGATCGGGGTGCCTTTATGGGCGACACAGCTCCTTTTGTGCGAGCGGCGCCGGAAAAGAAAACCGCGAGCCGAACTCGCGACGATGCGTGGTGCGCGCTGAGCGGAATAGGGAAATGGGAGAGGATTTGGAGATCCTCTCCCATTTCAACGGGGTCGTCAAAGGCCAAGCCGATTACGCCAATTAAATTTTCACGGCGGTTCCAGAAGCGGTGTCTTCTTAGCGCGAGACCACACGGTCGCCCATGATTTCGAAATGCTGTTGGGTTTTCGAGGAAGGCTTCGCGGGAGTTGGCTGCGGAAGGGTTGAAGAGGAAACGGTGCGGGTACACCTTTGTCGGACTGTAGGTAGAGTTTTGAACACTCGATGATTTGGATGGAGAAGATTTTGCGATTGTGAGCGAATTTGGAGGGTGGGAACAGTTTATTTGGGCTGTAATTGGGGAATGTAATATTGTGAATTGAAGAAGATGAGGGATGAAAGTAGGGGCTGGACAGTTTTCGGAGATTTGCGAGAGTTAATTGGGAGATGTTACATGTAGAAATGTATTTTGGGATAGAGAAGGTATATTGTTCGTTAAATAAAATTGAGTAAATCGATGGTTGAGTGGAAGAGACACACATTTTCGAGATTATATTTCATATATGAGTATTCCGTGTACGAAATGGGTGGTCTCCGAGATATGTTCTTCCACCTGGCAGAAGATATCATCTGAAAACAGATCTGAGTTATCATATTTTTTTCTTAGTAGAATCGATACGAAATGATTACTTATTATCATGGAAGAACTTATTTTTTTATGAAAAATCAGCAAGATTAATGTTGCCCAAAATATATTGAATTGAGTAAAACTACAAAGAATAACATTGTGTTGAGTACTAATATACTGTATATATAAATATCCAAACAAAAAAGAATGATAAAACCAGATAGTTTGAATCTTTCGATACAATTATTATATATTAATACACTTATAAATATCAAATGTATTTATTTGCCTGGCGTATTGTTACTGGTTACTGTAAAACTAAACAGACAAAAAACATTTGTGATTTCAGTCGAGGGTGTTGGAAATTGAGATTTTCTTTCTATTCCGCTTTCATTTAAACTGAGGGAGATCGTCGGATGCTTGTGATCGATTATCTTCAAAGATAAGGCAAAGCAAACGAGCGAAAAACGCGAAAGGTTGTAAATAATGCAAGAAACGCTATGACGCTCAGGCGCCATTAGAGTGGCCATATTTACCACCCATAAAAGTAGTCCGCCTCGTAGGGGGTTGCGTATGGCGCTCGCACCCGTTCAAGTGACATAAGTGGTGTACAGGCAGTACAAAAAGCGCGTCGTGTTTCACCCAATTACAAACCAAGTTCACACATAGAAACACCCGGCACCCATAATTTCCACGACTGCTATTGCTCCTGCATTCTTTTGAATTTTTGTTAACTAAAAACGGATTAAAACAATAATTGTACTGAGTAAACGATTTCGTTGGCAGAACAACAATTTAGTTAGTCTAATTTAATATTTAGTTTATTCAACTATGTTTATTCAACTATGTAGTTGCTTTATTAACTATTACTTAACTAAACAATTTTAGTTGTCATAGACATAACATTGTCAGTTTTCCTATGTACACGGTGTTTCCAACCCACGTCAACAAACTTTGGGAGCGTAAACTACACCAAAAAAAATAAAAATGTATGAAACATTTTGTTTCGACCCTTCATTTTTGGGTTATAATCACAAATAACAATTTAAAATTAAAATTGGACATTTTAGCAGCAGAAAAGATATTTTGTTGGCGTTAGGTCATTAATCATTTATAGGTTTTTTCTTTTTTTACTTAAAGTCTAGTACTTAAATTACCCATAAATGGGTAATAATAACAACAATAAAATATATAATATTCAAGTTCAATTATTTCATTAAATTTGTGAGATGCTCTAAAATTGTTTGATTGACTTTTACAAATGAATTATTCGGTGTTAATAAATTTAGCTTCTTGTAAACAGTTTTTATTTTCACTTGTCAATAGAATAATTTTATTTTCATATTTTATAAGACAGTATGAAACTTTTTTACTTTAGGCAGAAAAAGTTACGGCTCATATTGTCATTTACAACTGTTGATCATAATTGAAATTGGTCGATTTTTTCTGTACAAATGGTACTGGTGTGATCGGGGTGATTTTCCCTCTCGATTGATCTGTTTAGTTTCTCTTAAAATGCCCACTTTTTGCACACTTATTTGTTAACTTACTGCAAAATATTTACAACATCAAACTAATTTTTTTAGTTCGAAAATAAGCTCTTCGGGTATGATTTCAAGGTCATAAACGTCGCTAGATGGTATTGCCACTTTGCAAAATAATTTCTTACAAACAAATTTTCAAAGAATTTCGTTGAAATAATAAAATGTAAATATATTGGGGTTACAATTTTTATAATTATTATTGATAAGTAATTGTAAATAGCTTATAACCAAAACGAAGGGTCAAAACAAAATGTTTATACAGCATTTTTGTCTTATTTTTACAATAAACTTATAAAGTTTGTTGCAATTCGTTGAAAACACCCTGCATGAAACGATAATAAAATATTACTGTAAAAAATAGAACTATGTATTTTCTTTACGAAGAACGAACGACGTATTAAATAGTATTCTTCAATTTAACAATTGGAAAGGCAAGTGGATCGAGAAAGAAAATTAAGAAAGACCAATCACGTGCCAGTCAAAACCATTAACCACTGGCCGCCCAGGTTTCGGGATTTTTGCGTTCGTTTGCAAAAATAGAAAACGAGGAACGAAGAAAAAGGAGGAAAGCGAAACAAAAAAGGAGAACGCTCGTATTTACGCAACTCTGCAACGCTTTTGTTATTTGACGTCTCTTGATTCGCTCTCGCGCCGAAGCTCGTTTTGGATGCGTAGAAAAAAATGGAGCTCGTTAGCAGTAACTTGTTAGACAGGCCACTTTAACTAGCGCAACTAGCAAGCTAGGAGCGACATTTTGAGTTTGACTCCTCGTGCTCTCAACGTCTCGCCCGAAGAAAAGCTCTAATGGCCTCGCAAATTCGCCAGGCGACGCAAATTCTTACCTTTGTCGGGTCTTTGGCTTCGCCTTTCGACGACTTCATCGCTGAGAAGGCTTCCCTGTTCCGACTCATGCAACTTTGATCGCGACTTTCGCACGAGTGTGCTTTCAGCCATTGCGCACGCACTATGCGAATCCAAAAACGATGCGTTACTTGACATACGAGGCAAATGTCAGTTCAAATTTTGTCAAATAAAAACGATACTATATGGTAGCACTGATTTTGCAGTTTTTACAACGATGTGAACGTAGGATATGATGTTTTCAGTATTCTGCAACACATGCAGAATATGGAAATGTTTATTTTTAGGTTATTTGTTGTGTACTGCGAGGCTCAATATAGAAATAGAATGTTTTTTTAACTTGACCCATTTTAATTGATGAATTTTTATTTTTGCGGCAACAAACAAAATAGAATGACGAAGTTTTTCGAAAATGTCTGAATTTTCTTAATGATGTGTGAACAGAAATTTAATATATTTGATTTTTGATTATATTTAATAATGAATAACCCCATTTTTCGAGATAAATTAAATTTTGTATGCCTAAAAATGCGCATATCGATAACAAAATTGTAAAGTAGTGAGAATAAAAGTTTAGTCAGAGTGAATAATACCCACAGTAAATAAGATTATTGCGAAAACAAGTAACATGCTTTATTAAGCATGCTTACATAACACAATGCATTACGCCTTGAATTCGTCGAAAGAACACCGCAAAATTCATGGCTTGATATAATTTGCTCCTTTTGAAAACAGCACACTCAATAAAACGGCTGCCTCGTCGTCGAATCGCCATTGCGGCAATAATTTATTTGCGTATCGAGCGCGAATACATGAATACAATGCAATATGCATCGGTCGCCATGTTGTAGAGCCCTTAAAGCGAAATAGGATAGGTAAGCTGTACACCGGAAATTAACTATGCGCTCAGCCGTACACTCGCCTGCACGCGGGATTTGACCAATCAATGCCCCGAGGCATCTTTGTGCAAATGTGTCCCATACTTTCGGCAACGCCACCATAAACTTTGATCAGTTTCATCGCATCCCACATCATTTATTTCACATTTTTATCAAACCAAACTAAAAAAACTCCTTTCGCCTAACCAGTATCAATATTCAATAGAATAGCTGTTTTTCAAACTAATTCGCCAATTAGCAATAAATCATTATTCGCCTCGTATTACGGTTAATAAACTCCCATAAAAACACCGCTTTTGTGCAAAAATAATGTTTACCTGCTTTCGTTATATCTGTATTTACGGTCATGTTTGCACATAAAAGCAGCCATTGATGGCAGCGAATTGTATTGCAGCGATTGCGGAATTGGTAAGAATAGGAATCGAACTGGTAAAGCAGAGTGCATTATTACTGCACACGTTGCCTTGTAGTAAAACGAGGTGTGCGCAAAGCGACTAGACGGTTGAAATCTGAGATGCCGCCGAGATTGCCCATTCGCAGCTGGCATTCAATTCGGGATTTTAAAACGACCCGCCAGCGTGACTTCGTCGTCTTAAGAAATGAATTAGCACTATAAAAAGATCACCGCAAACAATAAAAATCGTCTCGCAGCGAATCTCGCCGGATTCGAACAGGTTCCGCTGTTTAACGTATGGCGAGAAAAGTAGTTCCCTTCATTTCCCAGACACCTCGTCAAGGAAACCTTTTTTTCAATACCACCGAGATCAATAAGTTTAGGCAGAATAAAATTACCCAATTAACGAAACATTGGGCAAACCAACCAAACATTTTCAAACCAGCCTAAATTTGATTGGTCCAGAATTTATTTTGATTGACCGTTAATCAATCATTTTAGTTGGCTGATCCGGACATTTTTCTGCATTTCCCTAATGTGTAATCAATATTAAAAACGGGTGTGCAATTAGTACCCGAAACCGATCAAATAACGCGATTACCTTGCAAGCGGCGAATAATCGTGAATGCCGATAAAAGCCGTCACCCGATTTTGCGGCGCAACATTGTTGACACTCGTTTTCGGCGGCCAATAAATGTGTTTGATAAAAAGATCAAGGTGTTAATTAAAAACACAAAAGACCATCGAAAATCAAGAGCCGCGCGTTTCAAGGGCAAAAAATGCAATTATACGAACGCGCGCTTCGAAATGAAACCGAACAATCGATGGCTGACTTTTGAAATTCGAACCGACGAATAATTATTCGGCGCTGCGGGAAAATTAATTGAATTGGGCGCGCGTGTGTGGAAGCCGCGTGTACGTGTGCATCGCAATTTGTCGCGGTCGTTGTTACAAAACGAACCGCTGGCGCTCGCAGCGGAAGATTAAAAACCGGGCGCGCATTCAACTTTTTAACGCGCTCGCGGCCTATTTACGCACCTGAGGTATCGGAGTTATTAAGCCAGGCCGCTGCGCCCGAAAAAAGGCGCAGCTCGAGGAAAGCGCGGGCTTTTCGAAGCGCGACTGAATGGGACATTGCGGCCCGAAAAAAGGAAAAAAAACGCGCCGATTCGATCGGGCCGAAGATGTGGTCGCGTCAGATTCACAGGCATGATTGACCTGGATCTCGATAATTCGGCGCCCGAGGTTCGGCGCATTCAGAACATGTAATCAAGCGTGCGGTTCTCCTCTTTCCTTTCAGTTTTTTCGCTTTATTTTTTCAACAGAAATAAGCATTTTCGGATGTATCGATTTCGCTTGCACAAATACCGAGCGCAATCGCATTGTTCAAATTATTGTGCGAGCTTTTTACGGGCATGTGGCGGCGAGGCCGCTTTCTTGAGTATCGTATTTTGATGGGAACAGTTTTCTTTTCTTGTCTTGATGGTTTGATGAGATGCCAATTATCAGGTTTGGGATGGTCAGAAGGCCTTGCGACTGGTCTTCACATTTTCCGGCATAATCCCATTACGTCACTTGACCTTCGATCGGTGCATGTTTTTGTATGAGGATTTTGATAGGGATTGCGATTGGGAGATTGGGGATTTCGTTTCGTTTTTTTCTCTGAGAATATTCTGTGAAAATAGTGTCGAATAACCGTGAATTATTGTAGCATTTAGGAATTTTATTGTATTTTTCTGATTTTGGGCGAAGATTTCTAGATATTAGCAACTAAAATTTACTTTACCCAGTGTACCTCCGAAAAATGCACTTGCTTTTTGATAAAATGTAATGAAATGAATAAAATTTTGTTAGAAAATAGTCATCAAAAAATGGTAAATAAAAAATATCTCTCTTATAGTTTTATTTTTTTATCATTTTTCCTCCTTCTAGTGATTACTTTGTTGCATGGGAAAATTATTCGAAGTATGAAAAATATTTTACAAAACACTTTTCTGAGTTTCGGGTGAAAAAATACCAGTTTGATGCATTTTGACGTATATAAATAAAGTGTTTCGAAATTACTATGCTGTGGAACCTATGCAACTTCCACTTAAATAACTTCTATAGTTGATCTTCACTGCCATATCACATACACCAAAATAATTTGCTCGCCGTTACGAGTAACACATGGCCACTTCAAAGCTTTGAGCTACAGTTCAATTTCATTCTTCCACACGTCAAAAGAGAGAGTAACTAACCAAATTCAGTTTTTTCGAGTTTTTTTTCGAATTTACATTTCTGCAAATTAATATAAACTTTAGAAAAACGATGAATAAAAATTCGAAGAATTTGTGTAATCGTTTGGTATATTTAACAAATTAAACATTTGGACCTCGAAAAATTCAGCGTTTAATAATTTATTGTTCTCAGGCAATTAATTTAAACAGTGTCACTGGGAACGCATATATCATTGCAAAAGATTTAATTCTGTGCATGATTTTCATGTTAATGCAATTATATTATATCAATAAATGATTGAAATTCCATATCCTAAGTGTATATGTCATGTTACGCGTGCTACAATTTATTTTCAATGCCTCGGCAATTGAGTTACTTGTTGATTTCGTGCTAAATTTCGAACGCGCCAGAAAATAAAATTTACATCATATAAACAACTTCTCTGTAACGCCGTTGAATAATGAACAAATATGAAATATTCGTGTTAACAAATTTTATTTTTTGCTATTATCACCACACCTGTGATTACAGAAACTGATCGTTAATAAAATACGTTTTCAGTTTCGATTCTAAGCGATCGTCAGTTGATATATACCTTAATTATTTGTCATAAGTTTCCATTTTTTGGAACCGTAGGATTCCGGTCAGACATTACGGTTTGGGACAGTAATGTAAAAAATTAACAGGTCTCACGAACATTGCCATCGAATTGTATTGGAGACCTCTGTAGTATTTAAACAGTAATGGTATTATTATAACAGAGCTTTCAAGAAAATAATTTCGTTACGCGTTTGAAAATAGCATTTTTGAAATATGTTTTTATGCCAACAATCATATTACGATCAATTGTACGTATACTGTTTGAAAACAATACTGTGAATGGAACATCCAAATACTTCGTTTGAAAGTGTTCGCTTTCATTACAGATAAAAATCGATTCCATCTTATTTTTCGTTTGTGGATGTTCAGCAAACTTCGCGAAACTTGTTTTCTTTTTTGTATCTGATGAAGAAGTTTTCGCGAAATAAGAAAGTGAAGTACAACTTTTGATCCCTAAAGATAAGCCGAAGTCAGTTAAAACGAATGTTTAAAAATTCATGAAAGAAAAAAGACGTTCGCGAACCTTTCTCGGCCAACCTTTTTTACTGCAAAGAAAACACTTGTAGAATTGATTTTGATTATTTAACGTTCAAACAACCGTCCAACGCTTTGATTAACTTTCAACACCCGATGCAACCAAACTATCGTCATTTAAACTCGAATTCTTCCAAATTATACAGTGGGATGAATATATGCGTGATGTTGTCTCAAATAACTTGTAGGTTTATTTGACAGTTAAAGTGTTGTGGCACCATTTTAGAAACTATTTTAAGAAAAAAAAAAATTATCTCAAAATGTATAAGAAGTGTACCAAGAAAACTATATTTTTGGGGAATATGCTATTACGAAATCAATACTTTTTCAATATATTTTCAACCATTTACATAATTAGAAATCTGTTGGAGAAAAACGATTGTCTGAAACATCTCTTTTTTGCAATTTACCCCACCATCCAAAATTTACAAAACTCACAAAACAAAATGTTCACTTAACTTAATACCCGATGTTACAAAAAAGCCCCACCTGTCCCTTGACTAAACTGATAATCTAATTCACACAATCAACTATTACAAAGATTTATCATTTTCCAACCTACTCTCACCCTCTAACTTCTAAATAAAAACTGGCTTGGAACCATAAATGGAGTTTGATTCTGGAAACCATTGGAACCAAGCTTGGTTCATGTATCAATCCACTGTTCCTAGATAGGTTCCATGCACTCTTAAAAATATTTATTTTGATCCAAAATTATCAGTCTTCGCATTAGGTTCATTGAATCAAGCAAAAAAGTTGTGACTCAAAGCAGTCAAAACTGCACACAAAAATTATGCTTGTTCAGTGGAACCAATTCGAATTCTTGATCTAAAACAGCAACTGTTTTGTGCCAAGATAGGGATTTCTTGAGCGACACCAGTCATATTCAAGTCAGTCATTTTTAATGAAGAATGCAATACTGTCTTCTGACAAAACAGTATATTGTTCTGTCTCAGGACAGTTTCCTTCCAGAACTTCAACTATTTATCTGAAGAATGTACAGTCTTAGCGAAATATTAAGACAGCTTCTGTCTTGACCCAAGTAACTTCTTCTTCCCTCAAACAACTCTTTTTAAGAGACTGAATTCCAGTCGTGGAACCTGCCCAGGAATAATGGATGGAAATATGAACCAAGCTTGCTTCCACAATGGTTTCCAGAATCAAATTCCATTCACATTTCCAATCCAGTTTTTACTCTTACCGTATCGAAACCCCGCAATAAAAAAATGCCCCCATTCCCCATCGAAGACATTCGAAAACATTTTTCCTCGCCCAAGAATTTTCATTACCAGATGCCGAAGTCTCCGAATCGGATTTCCCCTCCCCCTCCCTAGGTGGCGCGTCGAACGAGCATCGTCGTCTCCGCTGGCCTCAAAAAAGACGTGATTTCGTAAATCGAGTTGGCTCTCTGACGCGGGGGTGGTGTCGGCGCGCTGTCCACCATATTGATCGCGGAGGCGCTCACCCTCCGCCGCCTATATATCTATTACGGGATAGCTCTAGGGGTGGTTTCGTCGCACTCCTCCCACCTCATCTCACCCTTTTCCGTCTCTGAGCGCGCGGCCTCCCGCGCGCCCCCTCGCGGAGGGGTCAGAAAATCCAGTGCCACAGAAACTGGCTGGTTGACTGGCGGCGCGGCAGCGGAGGGGGGGGGTGGGAGGAGGCGGAACCGGGCGAGGGGAAAGCGGGCTCGGGACGGCAGACGAGGGATTCGGGTGGCGTTGGAGCCGACACTCGCGGGTGCCGGCGTTACCATGGCTACCACCACCCTCGCTGTGAACAAGCCCTTCACGTCATATTGGCATAGTATATTCCCCACACCAGAAAGCCAAATAATCTACCAGGCGATTCAGTTCGAATGTCCCGGATTTAAATATCAGCCATTCACGCTGCCAGTTGCGCTCGATTTCACCACAATCCGATCTTCCTTGCTCAATGATCGCTGCACTCGATTACTTTGCATCCATCGCGAACGAGAAGGCGATCAGCCTGCATTATACATTTCTGCCATTTTAGCCAGGGGGCGCGTGATACGGCCCTTTTTTTCGGTCCGAAACGACATGGGAAGGACAAAACTTGGGACGCCAGTTTTGGAGATGGAAAGTCGAGGGGAGTTGGAGAGGTGGTGTTTAATGGTGGAGGATTGTTTGAGACTTTTGGGCTGTAAAGGTGGGAATTGATGGGGAGATGGTAGGTTGGGAGGGGAGTGGATGTGGTTGGAATTGATGGGGAATTTGGATTTTTCGACACCTCTCGAATTATGGAGAGGTGTAGGGGATGATTTGTTCATGATTAGTTGAGTTAGATTATTGCAGTTTTGTTGGGGCGGTTAGAAAAGAACGGGATTTTCTGTTTCTGTACTATGTCGCTCATCGTCGAACATCAGACGTTGCTCCGCCCACTGATTCGGTGGGGGAAACTGTCACCATCGAAGTGTTAATGTTTGGGGTGAATTTTGTTGAAGATAATTTTGCAGAATAAAAACGGGTATTTTGTTTTAGAACGCTTTTGCGTTCTAAAACAGGTTTTCATTCGATTTGAAAGTAATTTTGTGTCAAGTTCAAAGTGTATTGCGAAATATAGCGTGTGCATTGAGCGTTTAATTTGAAATATATCATTTTTGCAGGAGAACTGAAACTGAATTGCTGTTTTAAGACATTTGAATATGTGTATTACATGATTGATTATCTTAAAAAGTTGAGGTGAACATTATTTAAAAAAATATCAACTTCAACTGTTCTTATATTTTAGTGTCTTCCATTTACATAACCCGAGAACAAAAATAATAATCACGTTGTCATCGTAAAGTGATTTCATCCCTTTGATCACTTTATGCTCCCATTTTTTAGATTGTTTTGAACCCTTTTACGATCAAAAAATTATCGAAAAACTCATTCTCGATCATTTTATGATTTTGTTATCCCCAAATAATTATAAAAAGTCTCAAAAAACGGGAGCATAAAGTGATGAAAACACCAAGTGATCATTATTTTTTTCTCGAAAAGAAATGATAAATTAATATGAAAATGATTCAACATTCTTACAATAAATCCCTATCAGCAAAGAATATTATTCAATATTTCTATAGTGTTACTGTAATATTATGCGGACATTCAATATTACAGGAACACTATAGAAATATTGAATAATATTC
>JABFPB010006075.1:0-12471 GCA_022817645.1 Ceratoteleas bidentatus | reverse complement strand
ATATGCATTATGTTTCTAAAAATAACCGATTTATTCAAATGAATAACATTCTTACTCAACATATTCTTAATCTAATGTAACTTTTCTCTTTCTGTTTTGCCTTAAAGAAAAACGTGACATTTAGCTAGGGTAAGAAATGATTCATTATTTCGATGTGACTTACAAAAACTAGCACGTTTTAGTGTCTGATGAAAACTATAATTTTCAAAAAGCATAAACATTAGTAAAAAAATCTGGAAACCAGCTATTTTCTAAAAAGTCACATTTCAGTCACGCTGAGGCGGAAATTCTGACCGATTTGTGACTCTCGTGTGACTCACATGTGACTCTCTTGTGACTGTTTTGTGACGTCATAGTGATGTCACTGAAAAATTTCTGGTTGACTGGGAAGATACTCACACTGAAGAAAGTGTGAAATCCCTTGATTTTTCTAATAGTTGAAATATTTTGGAGGTTAATTTTCTAACGTACGACGGTGTTTCTATACATATGAAGATAAAACAAACCTTTTGTTAGTAAAAAGAATTCTAACCTCTAAATATTCACTCCAAAAAATATTTCACACTTCGCTCCTAAAAGCTTCACTCCTGAGACTTTTAAGAGCGATTTCAAATTAAAAAGTTCGAATTGTAAAGTAGACAAAAGACCAATTTGGTAACCAAGTGAATAAATTGGAACTCTTTGCTGCCATTTCGATTTACAATTTAATTATTTACAATTTAGGTTTGAGAAAATCTGATTCCTGGTCGCCATTTATTCCAATTTGATACGATTTATTTGGTCTCCAAATTGGTGTTGTGTCCATATTACGATTTGAACTTTTTAATTTGAATTGGATCTCGGCTGCTGGGGAACAATCTTTGAATTTAGATTTAATTTGGATTGTTTGTTGTGTCAAGTAGGATGTGTACGTCGTTGAAGTTTCGGGACGGTACATTAGATATGAGGTGAGTCGTTTGATTTTTAAAATGCACAATTTTGAGGAGTTTTTTAGATTTATAACATTTACTTCTTTGGACTAATGATCTCGGAACGGAGTGGAATAGTTAATCGAGCGGCAAAGATTATAAAGTGACAAATGAAATTTGATTTCTGAAAGAATAAAAGATGTGGGGAAATGATTTGGAAAAAAAGGAAACCTTTTATCCCAAAAAAGTGTCGATAAAGCGTCTGATACTTAAATTTTTAGAAATATTTCAGGGTATTTATATTTTGTTCAAATAACATATTTGATATGTCATTTTTAATTTGTTAAATCTGAGCTCAGATTCGTGTTCAGGAACCCAAAAAACACTAACATAGTGAATATGAAGAAAAATCAACAAGTTTAATTATTGGTTCGCCATATTGGATCCGCCATTTTGAATTTGAAATCCCTGCTATTGGCATTTTTGTGAGCATCAGATGTGTGCAGAAATGTGCGGGTGAAAGGGTTAATTCCGTTCGAAGAAAATTTCGTGGTGGGAAAAAAAATTCTTTATTATGCGTTATGAGGAGATATTTCAAATGAAGTATTGCTTAAACGCGCCGAAATGGTGATTTGTTTGGATTTCCGGGATCGTCCCAATTCGATATTGTTATTTATGACGTTAATAATGACTGCGGCGAACAAGCCTGTTTCGCTTTAATCCCGGCTGTTTGCCTTTAGGGAAGGAATCGACGTGCCCGTTTTTATTTATAAGTACGATTTTTTGAAGGAGCTGCTGATTTAATATATTGCAGGATCAATACGCTCGGCATGTTAGGTAAACGTGTCAAATATATCACAGGCGAGAAAGAGAGTGAGAGGGTGCAACTTTCCTCGATGTAAATTTTGATCAAATTTGATGGGCCTGGGGGAATTGGAATATAGAGTGGTTGCGGTGAACGTAAATCTGAAATTCGTCAGCTCAAAAAAAGAGAAAAACTGGATAAAGAAAAAGGGAAACTTTGTAAAAGAATAAGTTTCATGTGAATCTGTTCCACGTTTCACTTCAAAACGGGACTCCGCATTTCCTTAAATTAAGGTGATTCGTCGAAATTCACCGTCTCAGCGTTTTTAAATTTGTCTCCAAAACGCGAAATCAGAGTTTGCAAATACCACTGTACGAATCCCCGATAACAGGAGTCCGTTTTCATTTGAAAATTTGAAATTGTTTTAAACCCTTGAGAGGGTTTACCGCATCTACATACGGAATCAGCGATCTTTCCACTTACATCCTCGAAACGTGAAATTAATATTTTTAAATCGCAACGGACAGTTCCTCCAAATACCGGAAAAACTTGACATTGGTTTAACCGAGGAAAAGAAAACGAGACTTATTCCGCGGAATAAGTCTCGTAATTGTGTTTCTTGTTTCACTTAAACCCGAATCCACATCATAGCTGCGTGCCAACATTTTTCGCTGTAATTCGCTCCGCGCCAACTTTTCATCACGACAAATTTTGCGGTGGCGTAACTGTCGCTCAAATTGAATGCCCGTCGACGAACGGCGACTTCGCAAAAACGCTTATTGCAAATTTCGGCCGAAAACGCGGGAAATGCGGGCGAAACGGGTTTTGCGCTGTTGATTGCCTTTTTCGAAGATGAAAGCGCGCGGAAGTCGATACGCCGAAACACCGTTTACATTATGGTTTTACTCCTATTTGTTCTTCCGGTATGCAAATAACAAAGTTTGAATTACATTTCGCATTAATTCGCGGTTTCTGGACAAATGCGTTATCATTTATTCCTTTCCCGGGCAAAAAGCCTTGCGATTGATTTGAGCAGATAATTGCGATTAAAGTGCCATTCGATGATTAAGAATTTGCGGCGCAGCGAAATAAAGGCGAAATAACGCGGGCTCGTAAAAGCGCGGGGTTAATGTCGCGAATCGCCTTGGATTTCACTCCAATTTTGCAATAATTTTCAATGCATACATTGGGCTAATGCGTGATCAAGAAAACTTTCATCGCGTTAAACGGCCTGCACTTTAATTACCCGGAGATCCATTAACCGGCTAATGTGATTAGCCGAGCATTTTTGTAAATATGGGGCGGAATATAATAACGACCGAGTTTGTTTGTTAACATTAATTGTTAAAATACGGGCTTCGACGCTTGGATAATGGGCCAGTGTAATTTCTTTGCCATATTAACCGAGCTCGCGAATCGGTGTAATTTGCCGATCGTGTGTCGGGTATTGATTTGACAAAGGTAATTATCGGGGTAAAGGTAAAGCGTTTTGTTACTTTCGATGGAAATATTAAATTCGGGCAAAGCATCGCTGCGAATTTAATTTAAGGGAAACTGTATCGAAACTGTTATTTCAATGCAATTTGGGTAAAATATGACGACAATTTTATGAGGCGACACAGGAAAAAAGTTATTTCGAGAGGAAATGCTTAATGAAAGAGTGTGTATTTATTCGCGAATTAATTACTGTTCGGCAATTTAAGGTTTGATGAATAATATTAAAGTTTAATTTGGCCCAACTGCGTCGCCTTAGTTGCATAATAAATTTGCAACATTTCGTTACGGCGGGGAACGGGACAAATCACTCAATCAAGCCGGTTCCAATTGGCAAATTAATCTAGACGTGGCGCGATTCGGAATGCTTGTCTTTGGGTTAGTGGCCCATTATAATCTACGGTAGCATAACTATAATCGTTTCGCATTGAGAGGATGGGATAATGGATCCCTAGGCAGGATCATGCTGGATAGTTTAATCGGGCATAATGTTGGGACACTTGTTTTCAGGTTATGTATACATATGCAATCATCATTCATTTCTTATCGATTCCGAACGCTGTATAGATTCCGACAATCGGGCGAGCCGGTAGTTTATTGCAGGACTGACTCCCATTAAACACTAAATTATATTAATAATCAGGAAATTGAATGTTATGACGATTGGGTATAAAGTAAAAGAAATACTATTTTTATTTTCTATTATTTTATTTATGTTATTTGATTTTTTCATCATTTGAAAAACAGGAATTCGGAATTTTTTTTTGGTACAAAGTGATGTGATTGAATTTTACTTCACTTGTAAATTATTTATTTTCAATAATATGCGCTAACCAATCGCTAATTTGGTAACATTTTAACAAATTGCTGTATCTGTGTCGAATTAATGACAAAACCGTCTGAGGTTACATTATTCATTTCGTTAATCGCGCGGTTGGTATGAGGTTCACATTCGGGACGAGAATTCGGGGCTTCTCGAGAGAAATTGATCTTGATATCGCGCAGCGGTAGTCTTGAACGTTGCTTCGCGGATATAATGCAGTTTAAAATGAATTGCAGACTTTTATTGTGGTGCGCTTATTGTTAGTTTTGATTAACTCCAATCTTTTTGCACCGCAATTCTTACGGAAATGAAAACCGAAAAACGAAAATTAATTATAGTTTATCTTTTCCGTTCATCGGTGTACAGTAACGAGAAACACTCTCACTCGCGAATTACTTTTCTCATTAAACGAAGCTAAACATTGTCGTTAACAATTACTTCTATGTGCACTTGAATAGAGGATAATTGAATCAAAATTATGCTATTTTCCGGAAAATAAAGTATCATGAACAAATGTGCTAAATCGGTAGTTAAATGTACTTAATTTGAATAATTGCATTATTGCTTAAATTCAGCAATGAATGTATTTACGTTAATAATAACGTTCCATTAAATTGTGAAACACAAATTGAGCAATTGTAATATTGTCACATATAATGAAGGAAACTCTCACAATACGCTGAACATAGAATACATTCACTGTGCACTAATGAACGGATTCAATAAACCGAATTCAACAAAAACTGTACGACCGCTGATAACCTGTGACAGTTTAACTTTTTACGTTACGATAAGTAAATGTTATGATAAATTTGAGCAAAATAACTTTAATAAAGTCGGTAAAAGTTTACTGGGATAGTTATGGGTTCGATAAGCAGTGACCATTTAAATGTTCTATGCTCGTAAAATTTTTATTTTCTATGAAAACACTTTCACTTTTTTGGGATTTTGCGATGAAATTATATCGGCGTCAATCTATCGGGTTCACCTACATATGTTACATGGACATTCCGACGAAAAAATAAAGGGATCTTCCGATAATTACCCTCGTAAAACCATCGCAATAAAAACTAAAAATTTCAAAGTCCGAAAAAGTTTATGGCAAACGGTATATATCAACACGTTCCTAATTCTGGAACCTTCGGTTAAATCCCGAAACCCACTTTTCTGCCGTATCCTTTACGAGACCTTGGTCTGACTGGATCTCTCTTCCACTACTTTCTTCCGCACGACCGAATCTCCGTCATCACGCACGAAAACGCTAAAAAGCAAACAATTTCCGAAAGCTAACGACAGAGAAAAATGCGAATAATACAATCGTCCGTCGTTTCTCGTTTACTTCACCGCGTATAGGTAGAAAACAATTTGTTTTAAAGAATTTCGCAAATTGCTTTGAAAATACTGATTTTAAAAATACTGATTTTGAAAATACTGATGAACTTCTGATTTTGAAATCGTTTCAAATCTTTTTCAAGATTTTCTCAAACGGTTCTCAGATTTCCAGTAATTTTATTTTCAAAATTATTACATTCTAATTTACATGCTGCGGTAAATAGCGTCATTTTGTCACTATTATTGGACAACTCTCAGTGAAATTGCAGTTGAATATCAAGTAACTTCTTCCCGAGTTGAACCGCTGTAAACCGCGGAGACGGAAATTTTCGAAATTTCGCGATTACGACGCGCTCCAGAAACGAAAAGCTATTTTCGGTAGCATGCTGATGAACGTCGTGGAAGCATTTTTTGCCCGTCCGGTGAAATTTATTTTGACACGTCCCGCACGTCTTCGTTAGCCGGACCGTGACAAACCACGGCTGGCTCGCTGCCTGCCGCCGATTATCTGTTTTTTACAACCCGCTGCACTTTCCATCTCGTCGCAATTTACAATCAGAACCGTAAAACGGAGGATTGAACGTATCCCCGACTTTACACACCCGAAACGACGCGCTTGCACTTTTTTGCCGGCTTTTTCCTCGTTCTTCGCAACGGTGCATGCGCCAATTACCACGACAAGCGGTTTTTTTATTTATGCTTTATCAGAATGAAAACTTGTAAGGAAGGCGGCAGTGGAAAGATGAGGAAAATAGATTAGGTGAAACAAATTGTTCACACGTTTGTGCATCTTATGCACAAAAGATTAGAAAGAAATATTGTTTACAACAAATATAAATACGTAATCATTTATTATGTATTTTTATTTGTTGTAAACAAATAAAACTTTTTTATTATTTTAATACATAAATAAATTAATTAATTTTGTTGTACAGATTTAACGATTTTAATTGGTGATACAATATATTCAATCATACTGTCGGTTGAAATGGATTTTAAAATAATATTTTAAACTTGTCAATATTTCTTAGGTTAAGTTAGATAATTTATTTAATTTAAAAATATTTAATTTACAGTAAAAATCATTGCTGCAATCACAAAATTTATATATTTTACCGTTTCTATTCTGCAAAATTAATTATAACTATATCTTCCACAATTTCAATGTCAGTTGCGTAACTATGATTTCAAACTGAAGTTCTAGTTCGCTAATACAAATCGAGACTTCATTTACAAAGTAAATATTTGTTTTTACGATATTATCTCCCTGCGCCATCTTATTTACACTTCCTTTTAATAAAAATAAATTATTAATTATTTACCATCAAAAAGATAATTTTTTTTTACTAACAATTGGTACTTTTGTCAGTTTCGTTTCGTATTTCGATAATGAACATCCGCGATTTTCTTCTCTGCGCGATAGCAATCGTGAAATGTAGCCTCTTTAAGATCTAAACGCGCGATTCTGAAAGAAACTGTTTCGAACAAAAATGCGCAATGCGACCTGCTCACGCCATTATTTCGCAATTATTTCGACGACGAATACACGGGAATAAATGTTGATGCTAAATCAACACATTTCTTATGCTAAATCCAATACTTTTAATATTTGGAGCTATCGATTATAATTCAACATTGAATATCTGCTGATTTAGCATCGAAATAAAGTTAAAATTAGGTTAGGTGTTGTTTTGACTCATGGTAGAAGTTTATTCAGCACATATTCAATGTGTACCTAAAGAAATACACTGTATAAAGTGCAGCCGAGACTGTAACAGTTACAGTAATGACTGTAGAATTTACTTCCTAGACTGTCAAACTGTACATGCGAAGACTGTGATATAATTTCAGAGTCAGACTGTGAAAAATATAAGTCTATAATTTTTACAGTCTAGAACTATAGAAATTACAGTCTTAGACTGTAAACATCGATATATTTTAATACAGTACTTATAAAAAGACACATATGATTATGGACTAGAAACAATTCGATATTAAACATAATAAAACATCTTTTGATCGAAATTGTTGTCATTTTGTAATTTAGCTAATTCAGTTCAGTTAATTCAGTTTCAATCAAGAATTTGCTTACAAAAATGAATCAGATGACGAATAAATATGATGAATCAGAAGATGAATAAATAAATATGATAATTAGAATTAGAAAATTAGAAAATAATTTTTTGGGTAGTGGCGTCATAGAAAATAATTTCTGTTTCGTTATTTCTTCGTTTTGTTTCAGTATTTCTATATGTTTAGTCAATATGATAACTATTACAGTCGTGCACTATAAATTATACAGTCTAATATTTTGATATCTGTCTGTATGCTCTAGACTGTAACTTTTACAGTCTAGATTGTATTTTTTATAGTCTAATTTTCTGTTGAATTAGCATCAATGTCTCCACATTGACTATTATGTTAATTTATCATTGACTTTTTTTTCCTGTGTAAATGATGGGAGGGAGCGATAATCGGATCGACCATCGTGGCGATCGGTTTAACATTATGGCAGTTTTCGCGGTTGGGCCGGCGATACTGGCATTGAAAATTTAATTGACACGACCGACCGCGAAATTTAAAACGGCCCGTGTAGCGGCGCAAATTGATTTGCGCTGGCTTTGACGAGCCAATGTTTGTTCTGCGCGAACCCACGGAATTAAATAAATCAGATACGATTTCCATGGCAATTCGATTTCGGTCATATCGATTTTAATTAAAATCGCGCAATCCGGCGGTTGATGGAAAATTGTTGTATGATAGTTGTCGCGGATTAGCGTGACCATTTTTTATTACCGTCACACAGTTTCAACTGTTTCTGCTTTAGAGTAATGGATAGTTTGTTACTTTATTGATTGACTTTGTGCATGTTTCGAAGTTGCCAATAAAATAACTCGTTCAATTTTAATCCGTCCAATCCAGTTCCCTTGAAATAAAATGAAGTTTCCGAAATGTTAAGGTTCCTTATCCTGAACGGACAACCGATAATGTTCCATTTAATTCCCGCAAACATACGCGAACCATATCTTCCAACTGAGTTAATCAAAATCACCACAACTTCCTCTCAAACTCATTAATCCGAGAAAACCCTAGTTCCACTGCTTCACTCCGAAATCGAACTCATCCGAAATATTGAACACTCTCTCAAAGGGCTCTGCTCAAAAAAAAAAAAATCCTTCGTCGACCCTTCGGAAACGAACACCCGACCGCAATTAACCGTCCGCCAATCTCCTCCGTTCGGCATCCCGACACTTTCCCCGACCGAAATCTATGGTTCACGCTGGTTTGGCGCAAAACACTCGCGCGCCTTCCGTCAAATAAATAACTCCATCGCCGTCCTATTTCCATGGAATTATCGTTGAATCTTCGATCTTTTATTTGCCTTGTAAAGTTCGCCGCGGAACAACGTCTTAAATAAAACTATCCGGGCTTACTTTTTACTTATGCACGAGAAGTTTACAACGATGCCCATAATAGCATTAGAATTCCCAGGATCGGGGAAATACAATTTAGAAGATCAGACGGAAATGGGCTTGAAAGAATTGTCTCCCGGAACAATGGAAATTTAACTAACCACGATTAGCGAGGCTGCGTTTCACGAGAGGGGAGGGGGGAGGGGAGGAAAAAGGCGAGGAGAAGTGTCGCGGCGAAGTCAGCTTCCTTGCACGCGCTTACAGACGGCAACATCCCGGGGAAGATCAATATCCCCACCAAATCTTATTTTCCCGAGCTATACAGCCCACACAGTACCACATAGACAGCTATGTCTATGTGGTACTGTGTTATATGTCGGCTTTACTCACCGTCTCTCGCATTCGCCTGATTCTGTCGCCCGTTTGCGCCCCTTCCCCCGTCGTCATCTTCAGGACGTTCGCGAATTCTTTTAGATGTGTTCCATTTAAATTTAGTTAAGTAATCGTTTATTTTGCAATGCTTGAGGGGGAATGTGGAGTAGGGCATTTTTAGGGGCGGACAGCGTTGGGAGTCTAGGGAGGAGAATTTAAATTAAACTTTTTTAAAGCCGAATGCATTTCCAGATCAATTTTAAATCACGTTCTGATAAGTGGGGGCACTTTGAATCAGTTAGGATAGTGTTTGTGGAAAAAAAATGTCGTGTTTTGAGATGGACGCCCAGGAAAATGGTTGCGAGATGTTGCACAACATGTGAAATTTAGTTATGTTATGCAGTTAATTTTTCAATACAATTTTACAATAAATGCATTGCTGCAATTATTAACAAATTGGGTTTGACATACACTCAGTATTTGGAGAGTATTATTACATATTGATACTACAAACATGTAAACATGTCTGGTGGATATCACCGAACATTTTTAGTGTAATTTTATAATAATTCAAGGTTATTTGAATACAAATTTATTAAAATAAATTTGTCTTTTGCAGGTCATGTAAAAATAAAATACATAAGTTAGCATTCAATGTTTCTTTTTTATCGAAGAACTGTGCACTTTGAGTGAATTCTTTTCGGTAAGTAGTCGCGATAAATTTTTCTTCGACCCAAGAGACTTCTTTTTCGTGCAAGGACGGCTCGAAAAGCGCTGATAATCGGCATTCACGGCCACGTGAATGACATTTTTCGGCCCGGATTCTCGGCGCGGAACGGGCGTGAAATCGTAATGAAGCGCAACGGTTACGAACCGGCAATAAAACGAAATGATAACCCCGCCCGGAATTGAATAATTCCCGCGCGTTTAATCGCGCATAACCCGGGCGCGAAAAATGCGACGTTGCTTAATATGCCCGGCTCGGTAGTCTCGTCTAATTACATATGTTACGCGGCACAATTCGTCTGTCTCGCGTGAAACCCAGTTTCTCTCGGCTCCGATCCCGAAACGCGGCCTCGCCGAACTTCCGCCCGAAAAATAATTTCGACCGCAATTTCCCCGACGAAATTGCCGCCTTTTACGATTTCTTTCGGCAAACGAACTTTCGCGGCGAATTACGCCAATTGCATTACGTTGTTAAACATTCTGTCTTCTGGTAATTTGGCTCATCAAAGAGAACGGCGCGATGTTTAATGAGCGCCGAACTTTCGAATGACTTTTTTGTTACGCCCATTTTTGCCCGATAGTTTGTTTGTAATGTTACTGCGCCGGCCGGATGGTTTTTTAAAGTGAATTTAAGCAAACGCCAAAACCAGCGATTCGGTTGGCGTCGTAACTTTTCGCCGGTTTAATTAAAACGTCATCGGATAGAACGGTTCGCTGGATTAATAATTTTGGTGGAATTAAAGATGATTTGTTGGTATTTGAAAAATTTAGAGGCCAAAGACCAAAAACGCATATTTGGTTTTTGGATATGACGAGGCAAGTGTTGGTAGAAGAAATAAGTCGTCGGAGAACCGGCGAATTGCGACGATAACTTGAATATTCCCTTTAAAGCTTTCGCGCTTGGCAGACGTGCTTTTTCAATAGTGCCTTTTAAAGCAGAAAACATTGCACGAGAAATTAAAAGCGCTTGGAAATCAGGTTAGAACGTTACATAACAAGAATCGTATTGTCGACCATTAAGAATAAAGTGAAATGCAGTTACCAACATAACGGTTTTTTTAAATAAAAAAAACAGAAATACAAAGTCAAATTGAGGAGCTTCAGGAGAACAGTTTAATTTCACGTCAGAAAAAGTACTTGAAGAATAAAAAGAACTTAGAGTTTTGATTGTGTAAATAAATGGAGAATTGGCTAGTTCTAGTCAAATTGTAAAAAAATTGATTAATCGTGTAATGATATTAATGACTAAAAACTCTCAATGTATCAAATTAAATCAAATCCCAAATAAATTTAATTTCGAAAATCTCGAAAACTTTTATAATTGAAGTTTAAAATTGCTGATGAACCTAATTCAGGGATAGCAAAATTGAGATTCGTAAAGGGTAAACAATAACAGTATGATCAGATTCGGACGTCACTGCTCAATTTTAATCAGTTCATATTAGAATTAGATTGATCGAAGTATCTATTGTAAATGATCCCTAAGTTAGAAGTCTCTTGAACGTAAATCATTTGGGTCAGAACAGAGGAAACAATTTACCTACCTCTGATATCCCTTTTTTTATTCAGTTTAAAAGTCAGTCAGCCATTTTTAAACGTTTCAATAAGGTTTGAAGACATGATAAAAGTTGCACGAGTAGGAACTCAGTACCTTTTCGAGTCACTGCATTATTGAGGTTAGGGTTTATCTTTAAATGCATAAATAAAAGTTGCATGTTTAAAGTCTGTCGTTCTTACAGGGAAAAAGATCCTTTTCTGTCTCGTGAAGTTAGCTGATGAATTTTTAAGTTGGGGAGTAACCTGAGAATTCGTAAATATTTCCCGAGTTGTTGATTTGGTAAGCTGAAGAGTTACTTATTCTGAACGGAATCTGGGTAATTACATAATAAAGTTTAATTTATCGGACGGAATTTTATGTTTGCTTTTTCCGTGAGAATTCCACTTCGGAGATATTTGCTCTTCTCAGTCGTCATCCATTATACATCCTCTCAATGTGTTTAAAGTTTGACGCAGATAATACGATTATTTTCATTGAAATATATGGGAACATTTTTTGCGTTTAAAATTACTTTTTATTCATTCATTCGAGTAATTAAACGACAAATTAATGTGAATATAACACCTAATTCAAGGAACAAGGCGACGGGGTTTAAGATATTATATCTAATTATAAAAACCATTTGCGTTCAAAAGTGGTACAGTGCAATCCGCAAAATAAATGCTTTATCTCTAAAGAGTCGGGTCATTTAAATGAGATCTGCAACCTCATTTCATAGAAATTTAAAATAACCACTAACCCCCTTTTTGCTTGCTGGACTACGTTCTTCTCCGCTTCAACCCAAATTTAACCACAAAACCGAACAAGGTATATAGCAGTGACATGACCAAGCGTATTTAGAGCCACTGTTCTTTATCCAGAAAATGTCATTATTATTATAGGAAACTCGCGATAAGGCTCTGTGAAGAATGTTTGAAGGCAAAGTTGTTGCTAAAATAATTTCTCTGAAGCATCTTAGATTGAGAACAGTTCAGTTTTACTGATTTACTTTCTGCCTGATGAAAAATGGTGGATTCTCAACATCCGAACTGTGTTATAAT
>JABFPB010006074.1:0-12471 GCA_022817645.1 Ceratoteleas bidentatus | reverse complement strand
GGATTTTCAGGTTACGCCCAATCGACTGTCGAAGCTGGGCTGCGCGCGCATGTCACAAAGGTTAGTTCGGCGTGTATTAACTGGAAATTCTTCCTGTGACAGGAGGATTCCGGATGGAAACGATCTATCTGTCACAGCCGGACATCCGCGTCACCAAATATTGACAAGAAAATCCGGCTGCAACTACCGGATTCCGGTTGTGGCAACACGGTATTTTTAAGAGTGTATTAATTCAATTGAGTATATCAACTTTTAATTATGACATTTAGCATATATTTAATAACAAATGTATGCCAAATGTCATAATAACCCTCCAAATTCACATATACCCCGAATGCCCCTACAAATGATCAATAAGTAACAAAGTATACTAATTATATTTTTAATGTATATCAATATATATAAAAGAATTACCGGTGCTAATCAGAAGACCCGTTTTCAGCCAGGGTTTAATAGAATCATATATTAGAGCTTTTGATATATGCTTTGTACTTGAGAGTAATACCTTGAACGTAAATCAGCATTAAATAATATTAATATTTTTGTCGTAGCTTTTGGAATAGTTTAATATTCATAAATTTAAAGTATTAAATAAAAATACCTCTGCGTCGTCCGGATGCAATATATTTACCACCGGGATAAAAAAGATCCAGATACGAAAAAACGGATAATATTGGCGGTTGATTTCTTTAGAAACCTGCACTAAGTCTTCTATAAATAACATTGAACATGTGTAACGCTATATCTGTTATGTGCATATTATAATCGAAGTTGTATAAAATAATTATGATTATTATTTCGTTAATTCATCATAGATAAGGAAATAATGAAATTACTGCAAAATTTTAATTGCTGTAACGCAAAGTATCCGCTGAATTCACAAAGGTCGCCAAACAAACCCGATATACAAAGCTCCCAAAAATTAATGATAATGATAATTGCTGGTAATTATTTAGTTTGGGAACCGCTGTTCAGCAACATTTTTTTTTATCTCAGGGTATTTCGTTACAGTCAGTATAACTGTCAAATAATGAAAATTGGGTGTTATGCGCGATACGCTGGTTCGTAATATTTAGCAAAATAATAATTTATTTTGTTAAATATTAATTGGTATTTTTGTACGTCTCTCATTGCATTAATTGTCCTAAGGCTAAAGCTAGTTGAAAAATACTCACCTGCTTTAGAGACGAAAAACTGATGTAAGTTACCGATTACGAACATAGTTGGCGGTCCCGGAATTTTGTTTATCTGTCTACCATTTTTGTTGAAATGCACATAAAAATGTGATAACAATACGGCACTTGAAATTAAAACTAATATTGCGAGTGCGATCATTTCCAAAGTCTTTAGAGTGCACAAATGTTCAACGGAAACCTCATTTTAGTATGAAAGAATCGGTGGCACTTCGTGTACCGAAAGGTTACGTGATAAGCTTAACTTTATCTAACACGATGTATAATCTTTGTATTTTTTAGTAATCAGAGTTTTTTTCCTTTGTATCAATCCTACATTGAAGAAAAAAAGATTGTCAACTTTGTGCTTCTATTGTGGAGCTATTATTGAATATTAGCACTCCAATTATGGATTGGTTTATATTTTTATATTGTTATTTTTATATGAAGTGCCAGTTAAACCATCATCAATCGTTAGATGCATATAAAAACACTGTCAAAAACCTCATAGATTCCAATTCTCATTCGATAGACTTCCGATTTTGCCAGTTTGTTCTTTCTTCAAAGGACACGGGTTTGTATTGATTCAATTGATAAACAGTAATAAAGAAAAGTTATTAACAATTAACTAACAAATGGTATTGTCCTCATTTTTTATACTTTTTCCACGCAATTGGCTATAACTTTAGTTAATTTATGTTTGTTGCGCGGTGCCCTTGACGCGATTGCGGTTATGGTTGCAAAATCGCACCCGAGATTTTTGGCTGTAACTTTCAATTTATTGTTTACAGCTCACAACGAAATAATGCGGTTCATCACGACACGTATACACGGAGAAAAATAGTTCGTGAAGACAGCTACAGTTGTAAATATTACCGCAATCGATGGTAACATGGTGGACAGCTGTGCAGTAAAATTTACCACATTAAATGTCTTTATTTAAGACGAAAAACGTCTTAAATAAAGACATCTCTTTTTGTAGTATTGATTCATACAAAAGAAACAGATTTCTCAAGTATAAAGAAATACAATTAATAGAAACGATAAACAAATCTATGTATTATTGACAATTAAAATTATGGAACTTAAACAATTGCAAACATGGAGCTCTTAATATAAGCATAACAATTCGTGTAACACAACTTAACAATTCAAATTAAAAATAATTCCAACTGGCCTACATTACCCGTATTAAGGGGGCCCAAAGATTCCAAAAAAGAAAAAAATGATTAGGAATCAGTGGGAAATTTGACACCGAAAATTCCGTAAAACATGTGGGATTTTTGTGTTGTATTGTGAGATCTCCCCAATAGAATTCGAAATTTCCCAAATGTATTGGGAATTGACCTACCACGAAAATGCTCAGATCCTATTGGGAAGTTTGTTATAAGTATGGTAGAATTAGATTTTTACGTATTCAGAAAATGTATAATAAGCAATACAAAAAATATACAATAAAAAATTATTACTGCCAAAACTAAGTATCTCACAAGACTGTCCACACCGAGTATTCGAACCTGAGACCCCGCAGTGGCAATTTGCGACGCTATCCGTTCGGCCATAGGAGCTGACTTATCTATCGAGAGTCTTACACAGAGATACAGCCAATACTACCGACTAACGTATCTATTCATTCGACTCTTAAGATAACCCAGCATGTGACTTATGAGATACTTAACTTTGGAAGTAATAATTTTTTTATTTTTTGTATTATTTTCGTAAATTTTTTAATACGTAAAAATACAATTCCCTATACTTATAATAAATGACCGAAAATGATCCGAGGAGTTTCGTGGTAGGTCAATTCCCAATATATTTCGGCAATTTCGAATTGTATTAGGAAAATCCTACATATTTTGGACTTTTCGGTTTGAAATTCCCCACGGATTCACAAAATACTTTTGGGCACTTTGGGAACCTAAAAGCGAATATTTACACAATAGCAGCGACATACGTTTTTTCAATGTTTTGGTTTTCGTCGTAGGAGGAATCTGGGACACCATAATCTATGGTGTCCCAGAAATGTTTGCTTGTGCGTATGGCACAAGCAAACATTTCGATAAAAAGTCGTTTAATGAAATGATATGTGTTTCGTTTGCGAGATCAGATACATAAAACACTCCTACTTCTACAGATGATATTACCGACATCATAAAATTCACTTACATTTCTAAATTTGCTGATTTCGATGAAATATTTATTTTGAGTCTGTAAAATATTTCTTATCAAGTATATATTTTTTTGCAAAACAATACAGTTATTCGCGAATTTCGCATATTATTTTGCATATTATTGTGCTTGATATCTTGAAACTGTAGCCAATCTTGTGGTAAATTCTCAGTGTTGTGTCTGTTGTATGAGTGAGTTAGACTATTTAATTGTGTTTTTGTAATACTTAGTGTATTTGTATTTTTTTCAGCAATTCCATTTGCCATTTGTTGTAATGGTAAATGCGGCTTTCCATTCAATTTTCCACATATTTTATTGAAAACAACATTATTGTTCTCATAGGGAAACGCAGAAAATGAATCTAATGATCCTTATTTTAGAAATGTCTGTATATTTCAGCAGATAAAATTCCTCGGAAAGCTACAATTCCAGTGACCAATAAGATTTGACGAAACTGAGTAGCTTTAAAGGAGTTGAATTCGGTTCAAATTTCGGGCTTTCTTGCATACTCTCTCGGACAACATCGAGCCATATTTTGGAATCTTACATTCAATTCCCTCGAATACAGGGATGCTCAAAAACGTTAATATACCATTAACCATTGACCATTAACTTTCTGAAATTTAATGGAATGTCACCGATAACCATTAACTTTTTTAATGGTTAATAGCATATGGCTTATTAACCATTAACTTTTTCAATTGTTAATGGCACATCATCCATAACCATTAACTTTTTCAATTATTAATGGCATTGTGTCCATTAACCATTAACTTTTTAATGGTTAATGGCATTTCGTCTATTAACCATTAACTTTTTAATGGTTAATGGCATATTGTCCATTAAGCATTAACTTTTCCAATGGTTAATGACATATGACTCACTAACCATTAACTTTTCCAATGGTTAATGACTTATGGCTCATTAACCATTAACTTCTCCAATGGTTAATGGCTTATAGCTCATTAACCATTAACTTTTCCAATTATGAATGGCATTGTGTCCATTAACCATTATCTTTTTTAATGGTTAATGGCATATGGCTCATTAAACATTAACCGTTTAATGGGTAAATAAATGGCATATCGACTATTAACGGTTAAAATTAGAGTGATCAATGAAACTGCGGAATAAAGATGGTGTATAGACCCCCCAGAAATCATGATTCGGTGCAGATTTGGAACATTCCAAAATGATTGAAAAGCAATACATAGCTTTAAAGTTGATAATACAAAATGTTTATGTTTAAGCGCAATAAAAATGGTTACAAATCAGGGTGTTTAAAAAATCGTAACTGCTGGCTAAGGGTCAAATTAAAAGATTTGTCTATTGACATTTTTTATTAAAAGTCTAAGATATGTTTTTAATAATCAAGTAATTACATTATTTGCCTTAAGAAGTATTCTCTTTTCAAAGAATTCATCTTTCAACCGATTGAATTTAGGAAGGTCGTACATCGTAGTGTAACTGAACAAACGCTCTACCGGTGCAGAAGATGGTATTGGGGTATTGTACAGTAGGAAGATCTGACTTATAACCGGATATTTAGATACGACAGTAATATCTGTCGTCCAATTTTCCGCCAAATAGCTTAATATTACCGATTCGGTCGAAACATTGCACATAGATAAAGCTTCGCGCATGGACGAATTAGATTCGTCGCCGAAGTCAAAAAAGTCACTCTGACGTGATGACTCTCCAACAGGCGCTGGGTTTGCGGGCGTAACGTCTAATCTGGTCCCTGCCTCAATTATCAGCGTTTTTGCTTTGTTTTGTAAATCTGGTGACACGTATACAAACCACCGAGTTTTAAATTGCGGATGGGAGAGAGCGGCAATAGCGGCATTGCGCCCCTCCCCGTCGATGTTGAAATACTTCTCGAATCGTGTGTACAAAGCTGTTTCCAAAGCTGTCACTAAGGGACTGCAGTATTGCAGATTTGACAAGTCGGCGTTTTGTAACTTTTGCCTGAGGCAAAGAAGAGACGGCAACAAAATTCCGTAAAAAGCTCTGGATTCGCCTTGCAAAATGTCGATGGCCTCGGCAACGGGACGCATGCACTCTACATACTCACGGATGTAATCAAAATCCGCATCTCGCAGGGAGTCCTCCAACTTGAGAGTGCGGATGAGAGCAAATATTTTGTCTTTGAGATTCAGCAGCTGTGCTAGTGAATCATAAAGCGAGTTCCACCTAACTGGCATAGGTCGTTTGAGGGCCACTCCTAATACCTGTTTGACAATTTCTCTCTTTTTCGGGCTCCTCAAGACGGCCCATAACGAGTTACATTTTGCCATAACCCTATTATGATGTCGATTGAGACTCGCATGCGCGCGTATGGCTTTCATGGTATCACGAGTGGCGAGTAGATTTAGGGTGTGAGCAGCACACCGAATATGGTTCGAGAGCCTCGGCGCGTCAACATCATTGCCACTGTTGCTGCGGTGTGGTCTGTTCCAGTCTGATGCGTTGTCTGCAACAGTTCCTTCGTCAAGCACTTCGTCCTCCGGAAGACATTCTTCGATTTCTTCTTCTGATTCATCCACGCACACGTCGTTGGTATTTGGATTTTCTGTAAGAATACAACACTTGATTAGACTAAAGTCAGTTTAACTCGTCGAAAGACCTTCTAACAAATAAATTACCAATCAAATTTTGCAGGGAACATGGCACGCCAAACTCTGCAAACGCTTTAACAAAATTCGATCCGTTGTCTGTGGTTGTAGCAACAATTTGCTCAGTTTGCAGTCCATTTTGTGCGTATATGTTTGTCAATGTTGTCGCTATTTTGTCGAATGTATGGTCCCCAGGAAAACGCTGACAGGCCAGGGCAATCGATTTCCTCTCAAATGTGTTGCTATCAATCTGCACTGAATAATTTGGATAATTAATAGATGTTTATCAATTATTTTAATTGACGGTTACAACTGTAGTTTATTTTGACACAAAATATTTTCTTGGTATTTTCAAAGTGACATGAATACTTTGTCCAAAGGTAAAACCAGAACTTTTAAATATTACTGGAAAACAGCAACAAACTGGAACCTTCTTCTCCAGTAAACAAGATTTTGTACTTATTAGGCCACTTTGGTTGAGGGTTTGTATGTAATACTATAAAGCATTAAGCCAAATAGGAAAATATTACAAAATATGATGAAGTATCATGGTTTTTAACATAGCAGTAATATAGTTATTCCTTTCAACTTCGATTTGTAATAAATTTTTTAATAAACAGAAATACACTAAAAAATGAGTGTCACAAAGTGTCTAGAGTTTAGACGATTATACGGTTTTGGCGTCTATTTGGTGTCGTTTTTAAACACTTATAACATCTCTAAACACTTATAAATTCTTACAATATTAGCAAAAAGTGACAAATACTTAAACACTTGTATGTGCAACATTTTAAAGCCAAAGTTAATACGTGCCCAGTGAACAGTTACGCCAAGGAATCTTCTTGAAGCACTGGACCAGATATCTGCGGTCGTGCAAACGTATTTAAGGGTGGAAAGACGTTCGCGAGTCTTTGCACGAAACGAATCGAAGGCTTCGCCAAATCGGCGTGTCAACGTTGACCGGGACATGTGTTGCAAGCCTGCAATTTTGAGATCTGGAAAAAAGTAATAAAAATTAAGATGCTACCAATCTTACGTAGCTATATAAAAACATTTACAAGAAAACATAAATGAAGAATCATATTGCAGAATCATACCCGTACCGCACGGCTCCCTATGGCTGGAGATGCGCCGGAGATTCTCCCTAGTAATGCCCCCAAATATAAGGAGAATCTCTGGAGATCATAGAATCTCCAGAGAATCTCCGAACTCCAGAGATTCTCCGTAGATGTGGGGACATTATTAAAAAGAATCTCGGGCACATCTCCAGCCATACGGACCCGTGCTGTACGGGTAATAACGTTCAACACCAATATTTACGTAAAATATTGATCAATAATTAACTAACCGTCAAAAATTTTCCGGAAAGAGGTCATATCGACAGTGCTTAGAGGAGACATGCTGTTGCCTATATAACTTATCACGTTTCGCTCAAACACTGCTTGATTGAACGTGCAAGTCACATTTTTCTGTGGAGACTTGTCGTCATCAAGTTTGGCTCTCTTAAGCTGAACATGTTGCTCAAACTCGAGGAATGCTTCGGGATGAACTCGCTGTAGAAGTGACACAGAATACTAAATTACTTACGTCTAAATACATTTGGACAATTCAATAAATTGATAACGTTTTATTTAATTGATTCGACAAAAAGTAACTGGCATTGAAGCGTGGCTTCCCGCACAGAACTGGTAATTTACTGGTAATATACGTGAAAAATTAAACTATAGAGAAAATTTAGTATTAGTAAATGTAAATATTTTAGCGCCAAAATCTATAAATCTATTGCGCAAAGATGTTGTCGTCCGTGTGGTCAATAACAGTTTCTATAGAAATTGTGATGATAATTGGGTTGTTGAATATCATGAACGTTATCAATAAATGTTCTTACAAATAGAATATTTTAATTTATTAACGGGTAATCAATTCTTTATATTTACTGCACAAAGTTCTCAGAGCAACCAAAATATATAGTAAAAAACGTACTGTCTAAAAACCAAAACTAATTTGCGAGTTTGTTTTCAGATAAAAAATGTATTTAAGTAAGACATTGAGAGATATTGCTGCAATTGTAAAGTCATAGTAGGAAGACAATTTAGTCGTAAATCAAGCGAAGTATTTGGACCAAAAATACTCCTCTAAAAATTAAAATTATATGGGCTACGTAATGATAGTGATGTAATATATAATGAAAATGTGTACAAATTGGATTCAAATGTATATATGGACTTGTCAAATAATACTGTATGTTTTTTGATGTACCATATATATTCAAGATGTTAATATGCGGTCGTATATATTTTATTTTGACACGGATTTTGTACGTAGATAAAGTGAAAATAATTCAGTTCTCATTCATAACGTGTAATACTCGATACATATACAAGAAGGATACATACCTTTACATGCCCCGCAAAATTGGAGGAAGCTGTTAAAACTGCTCTTATGATTTTATTTTTAGTGCACAATTTACACTTTGCCGCTACGCTATTTATCGATTTTGTTTCGCCCGGAATTAACTCAAAATAGAGCCCGTCCAAGTAACCATACTTTTGGCTGTCTCGGATAATATGTTCCATGTTTAACTCCATGTTCACTGAACCAGCGTGAAAGACGCACTAAACTCTTTAAGAAAATAACTGAAATAAACAAGATTGTATGCACAAAAACGTACAGGTTTTGTGCAGACGTACAGTTTTTGTATGCACAAAAACGTACAGTTTTTGTGCATGTGCTAGTGTACATTGTTTTGAATTCAAACAAAAACGTACAGTTTTTATGTATACTATGCCACTCTACAGATAATACAGAATACTTCAATTACAAACATAAACTGCTTTTGCAATTGAAGCGGTATATAAATTTAAACATCTTAATTTCAGATCATACTAATAACTACTACTAGTAATTACAAATTAATGGTTCATTATTGATAGGTGATATGTCATTAACCAGGGTTGCGAAAAGTCATAATTATTCAAGAAAATCGATGTATTTAATATAAACATGGGCGCCGAAAGGGGGGTGCAAGGGGGTGCACATGCACCCCGCTGGCTTTTTCACCAACAATTAGTTTTCGCCCGGGGGGGGGGGTAATAGACAGAGAGACAAAATCTTGCTACACTCCTCTGAATGAAATCCCGCCGGCGCCCTTGAACATAAATAAGATTTTTGTATTTAAAACATATTTAAATCAACAGTCAAAATATCGTTACACTTTGTAGTGAGCGAAAGTGCACTTTTTCACTCGTAACAAAAATAATGAACTTAACAAGAGTGGAAAAGTAATTGTGAAATTACTTTTCCCACAATTGCTTTACAAAATTACTTTTTCCCTCTCGTATTAAACTATTTTTCACTCGTTATCGTACTTCTTACAATAAAAGAAGTACGAAAAAACGTTTGCTGGCTTCGGTTCTAGACCCTCAGAACCAGGCAAAACTGGGTAACTGAAAACGCTAAATGGAAATTAGAATTTCTCTAATCTAGTGGTGAAGTCTGCTAAACATCGTGTTAGCAGACTTCACCACTATTTAATAGTAGTATTATAGTAGCGCTATAATAGTTCTTTGTCAGAATGGTATCCTTGCAGAAACAGTGATTTAGTTGCCAGTGTACATTGTTTTTAATTTGCCGAATATAAGCACAAAATCTCCGGAATGCTTTTTCAGGGGGTTCCGGGGGGTTTTTTACGGGTGTACGAGTACCGCCGCGTTCTTTAGGACCTAAGGGGGGATTCACAGTGAGAAGAAACGGTTGCGTTTCAACGGCCGTCGAAAGTGTCACTGTGAATCTGCCTTAAGGTATGCGGGTCACAAACAATCACACGTCTAGCCCCCTTGGTTGTGACGTGGCACGATTTTTAACGCGCACTATGTTTGCCGAATATAAACACAAACTCTCAGGGACGCTTTTTGAGGGGGTTCCCGGGGGATTTTTACGGGTTCAAGGGTACCGGCGCGTTCTTTAGGACCTAAGGTATGCGGGTAACGAAAAAAAATTTTCGTGCCAAAAACGTTCCTCACTTCAGCCACATGTAAATTAGATTAACAGTGGAAACGATTATGTACGTTCGAAAGTACCATTAAATGCCATTAACCATTGAAAAAGTACATGGTTAATGGGTGATATGCTATTAACCTTTGAAAAAGTTAATGGTTAATGAGCGATATTCCATTATCCATTAAAAAGTTAATGGTTAATGAGCGATATGCCATTAATCATTGGAAAAGTTAATGGTTAATGAGTCATATGCCATTAACCATTGAAAAAGTTAATGGTTAATGAACCTCGCTCATTAACCATTGAAAAAGTTAATGGTTAATGGACAAAACTCATTAACCATTGAAAAAGTTAATGGTTAATGAACGAAACTCATTAACTATTGAAAAAGTTAATGGTTAATGACTGACGTGCCATTAACTATTACAGACTTAATGGTTTAAGTTTCATTTAATATTAACGAATTCAATGATTGATGAGCATCCCTGCAGTTACCTGCCGGTTATCTATAGCAGCCCTAACGCGATCTAGGAAGTGCACGAGTACTGTCTGGGTCGAATGACATTTCTTGACCTGGATTGAAGAGGATCAAGTGCAGCAGTCCGTTGCAAGAAGGCTGATAGCTGGTCGTGGACAACTCTCTCCAGCACTTTGGAGAAAGTGCAAAGGATTGAAATTGGTCGATAATCTTTAATGGCCTTAGGTTTCGCGACCTTCGGTATAGGGACAATCAGCGCTCTTTTCCAGAGGGATGGAAATGTGGCGCTCCTAAGAGACGAGTTGACAATTTCCAAGAGATCAGGCAGAATGACAGGGAGAGCCCTGCGGTAATAATGCAGCGGTATATCGTCGACGCCCACTGAATTTGATGAAGCTGTACACAAAATTTCGGACTGTTTCTGTGAGCTTATGGGTCAGAAGGAAAAACTGTTTATGGGTTGGGCCAGTGTATGAAGGAGTTCTACAATGGCGTGATTAGAATGGTCAAAGTTTAAGCTTAGTTGGTGTACTAAGTCAATGAAAAAGTCATTGATTTCATTCAGCGTTGCGATCAAGGGAACGCGAGACACCGCTGCATCAACCATCCCAAGTGATCTCATCTCCTGCCACAGCAATTTAGGATTATTAGCCTTCTCGAGGTCTAGGAGTTTTTGCAAGTAAAAACTCAGATTTCCTCTCGCATATCATCTTGTTGACAAGGTTCAACTGATTGGTTAACAAGGCTTTATAATATTCCGACCCAAAACGTCTGTAATTATTACGAAGTTTGTTCTTGTACTCTATTTCCCTCTTTATTTCCATCGTCATCCACGGTGTAACGTTGCATTTAGATAGTCAACGACTCTTCGCCATAAATTATTAAGCCACAATAATCTTAAACCGCAAAATATCCAAAGCACACAACCAAAAGCAGGATCGCCAGTCCAACTTAGGACAACCTTACATAAACTCAAATCTAAACCACAAAATTCACCAAGAACAACTTAATAATTTATGAAACGGTACACCGGTCCCAAAAGCCAACGAAACTGACCACGGAAGACTACCAGGCAAGGATCCATAATTCCGGGTAGGTGTAAAATACATTTGCAATCAATAATCACCACAATTAAATAGATTGACTTTTATTTGGCTAATTAGAATCAAGGTCGCAAAACAAATACCCTTTAATCTTAAAATTCCTGTCGGAATCAGCCAAAATCTAAATCAAACACATGTCAATTTACAATTCGCAATTTAAAACAAGGTTAATCACAAAATGCCTTGTCGACGACAAAGTCAATCTAAAGTCCAAAAATCTTACAAAACACTTATCAATAAATTACACAATAATTAAATTAATTAGTCAAAACAAGTCGTTATGCTGGAATAACTAAAATCTAACACATTCCAGGCAACTATTCAAATTTTAAATTAAAAAATGGCGGAATCTCGTGTTCAACCGCTTTACCATATACCGAACAAAACCTAATGTAATTTTTTATCAAAATGTCGACTGGATACGGCTACAATGCGACAAAACCTAAATCCAGTCAATTTAGCCTAAACACAGAATTACAACCGGGATCTGGCATTCAGTCACACTAGATCGTCCCGCTTAGCCCAATTTTACGTATACAAATTTCTCAAACCAAAGTTTCCCTCAAATAATTTAAACTGCACTCTCTCGATGCTTTTCGCGCTCCTTCTCTCAATGCTGTAAAGCGCCGCGCCAGCCGCGCACCTCTCCGTTGTCCCTCCTCTGTACTGACACGTAACCTTCCGCGCCAAACTTGAAGTTCTCTGTCGCTCAGATGTTCAGCTCTCTGGAGTAGACGTTTTCATCTCTGCTTGTGACTCGAGCCTACTCCTCACGGAGAAGCTTCGGAACCAACAAGTGAACTGGCTAGTGCTCGCTGAATTGTAAGCGACCGCAGCACTCCAGCTCATTTAAACTTGTCTCTGAAGACTAGATTTCTCCGGCACCAGCTAAAAGGCGTCGTTTCTCTAAACCAAGGGACTCGAGTCTGCTGTCC
>JABFPB010006073.1:0-12466 GCA_022817645.1 Ceratoteleas bidentatus | reverse complement strand
TACATTTGCTGGCAAATTTCAATACGATGCTTGTGTTGTACTAACAGAAAATCGTGCTGGCACAACACAACTTTTCTCTCAGTGTACCTCTTCAGTTACTGCGTCACACTACTATGCAGTTTCTAGCTAGTAATAGTTAAACTGGATTGAGCCTTTCTAGAAACTGGGAATAATTTTTACCTGGGATATATCATATTGGTGGCCATATATGCGACATGTTTGCATATATGTCGAATATATGCCGCATATATCACACAGATGGCCATTTATACCACATATATATCAGCCTATAGCTGTTTACTTGAAAATACAATAAATTACATTTGTATCATTAAGGTACACTCTCTGAAATAATACATTAACAGTTTTATGTGTACAGTTTAATACGAAATCACATCTAGCATTGTAAGGTAGACGGCAAGTTTTGCCCTATCGCCGATTTTCACGAGCTTTTTGGCGACTCGGAAACATTGTAAAATATTTTTAACCTTGAACTTCTGAAATGTAAAATGTTACGAAACTAACACAACTATGGGAACTAATGAAAATAACGAAACTAACTTAACGGCTACACATAATAACCTGATTTTAGCTGATATTTATTTTTTTTTGTTGGAGAGTTTAAAAAACCTGCCGTCCCCCTGACAATGCTATTATAATTGTTTTGGTGGAATGTATATAACACTCATTGACATGCTCAATCTTCCTGTCAGAGAAAGATTCCATCTTTGATGATTGGATTGTTATAATATTTTCGAGGTGATACTCCAAATCTACTGCCGAAGAGTTAAAGTTTTTTTTAATAGAAATAGCGTGTGTAATCGTTTTATCATAAATTTACCATAGCGAGATTCACAAATTTTTGTATAATAAAAAATAATAAAATATCGTTACTTTTCGTTTTTAACGACATTTCATTCTTTTCGAAAATGCATCACTAAACATGATCGTTATCCAATCATACACGAAAAAAACATGCGTGTCTTTTTAAAGACGTTTGTGAGGAAAAACATGAAAAATGTCTGAAATAATTTCTATGAAAAAGACACTAAAAGAGTCTAAATTCTCTAAAAATACAGAATCTCGCTATGATCAATTTATGTTAATCTGTTATATTTTATTCACACTGAGTGTATTACTAAAAACTCCAGCGTAATGAACTTGAATCTCAAGTATAACTTTTGATTGGTTGTGCTTAATCGCCGCCATTTTATCACCAAATCCTGCGAGTCCCAATCGTCGGATTATACAGTAGTCACACGACGTGTTTTATTCCTCTGACAGCGCGACTGACTAAACAATGGTGTATGGCGATTACTATATGACATTCCATGCTTTTATTAGGAACAACCGTTCCGATGTAGTAAACAGTAGTAGACATCAAATTTAACGTCTATTTATAAGGTGCTGAAGCATGAAAAATTATAACTGCAATATAACATGAAAACCCTCCGCGCAAAAAGTGAATTTTCTCTTCGTATATCTACGAACTTCTTGGACATAATTCCAGATCATTTTACCTGGAATAGATCATCTTTTGGCTGAACTGACACTACCTTTATCTGTAATGAGTTTTCAGGCATGGTGGAATTCACATAATCTTTTTATAAAATTGATAACGTTTATTATCAGACTGTTGGAATGTACATTCAGCTATACAAATCATTTCCTTTTTATTAAATAAGATAAGAAAATTAATGAAAACTAAAAAAGGAATGGACAAACAATTATAGATAAACAATGCAAGTCTCATGATCAAAAGGTATTATATATTACTGAGAAGATAAATGAGAAGATCCAAAACTTTCTTCCTCTCTCTCTAATAAAAAAAGATTAAAGACAGGTGATTGACGTAACGATCAGTAATGGAAGTCCAATAAGAAAAGTATTTTTCGTTATTCGTCTTCTGCTATTGGTCGTATACACACATTCATAGGCCATTTTCTTTTGGACAAAATCTTTTAAAATAAAAGGTTTATTTTTCTAGCGGGTTGGATATGAACTGACCATAAGATAATTAACAAATATTTTTTATCTTATGGTCTGATGTAATTCTTATTCGTATTTTAAAATACGTAGACGTATTTTAAAATACGAAACGAAACTAACAAAACTAACGAAATTAACAGAATTAACAAAACTAACGAAATTAACAAAACTAACAAAACTACTAATACCAACGAAACTAACAAAACTTTAAATATAACTTTCGATGTATATTATTAAAAAGGTATCATTATAGAGTCAATAATTTTTCTTCTGAAAATTGAATTCAGTGCAATATTGTTTTTTAAATATGTCTCGCTATATATAGGAGATATACATGATCTAATTGGTGGTGAAATATGATCAGAAAATGGTCAAAGCGATGCGGTCATGCAGTTCAGCATTTTAAATATAAATTTGGTTTAACAATACAATTCAACAATTTAAATATGTGGTTTTTGTGAAGTTAGGCACAAGTAGTACAAATTTTCTAATTCGTGATGATACATGTCCAAAAATGATGAATTAATCACAGATAGTCCATGTTGAAATTTTGAGTTCTGAGAACTAACTTCACGAACTTCAACCATGTTGTGCATTTTTCCAGTGTTTTATCTTATTCTCAGTGTTTAAATAATCCTAGTTTTCAATTTATAATAAGTACATTCAAGTACATTAGACAACAAACTTTTCTATGTGAAATTTCTTTTCGAAATTTGATCTTTCATCATACCGTTGTATCCATAGAATTTCAAGCTGAAATCAAACTTGAAACAAAGTCATCGATTTTAATCTCTAACAGTAATTAAAAGTTGCCGTCAATTTTTCAGTGAAACGGATACTGAAAAAATGGGACTTAATTAGCTTACAAAGACGGTGCAAATATGGTATGATTCGATCACGGCTAAAACGAAATTGAAAATTTAGCCCCGACAAAGTACTTTTCCGCGAATAAATGTTTCATTTTACGCCAACTTTGTATCCAATTCTGTTCATAATGTCGGGAAATTAAACGTAGCATTGCTTCTCGAAAGTGAGCACTTGCAATGTCTGGCGTGAAAATATATTCTGGAATTGCGGGTATTTTAAGTCGATCCGATTAGTTGAACCAATTAAGGCGCTTGATCCAACACAATTATTGGAACTAAATCTGTTACAAGGATAATTTCGTTATGTATAATCCAAATAGAACTCATATCTTCCTTCACGTTCTTCAGGTTGGCTTTAAATATTATCCACGACATCAGCAAAGTTGAACTGTTGACGAATCTATCAATTGTTTTTACATTTCAAAGAGTATTGACAATTGAAAAGTTTACTAATACAATATAATCGACAATTTCTTTAAAAACAAAGTTTCAATAATACGTCAGGATGCAATCAATATATATTCAAGTTATATTACTTGTAAGTAAAGAATAATATTCGCATGTCAAAATGTCTAAAAATATACTGCAAAGTTAATATTATAAAAACGTTTTTAATTTAATTAATATCTAAATCGATGTATAATAAAAATGTTGAATTAAAATTGACTCCGTCTTTGTAAAATGTGTCAAACATTTTCATAGATTGTATTATATATTTATTTATAACGCTATATATATTTGTTTTAGTGTACGAAAATAAAAATATATTGTTTCCTTCTTTCTTTTATCTATCGACATTTTTGCAATTGCACAAAAGAGTGCATTTCCTGAAACTGTCATAATGTACGACAAATGTCGAGTTCGGAGATCGATCATCTACATGGAGTTGACTGATTCAATTTTGGCTTAAAGATGTATAAAAATGATTACGTCTCGTAAGATGATTGTTATATTTTTGGCGGAGTGTACGTGACACGCGTAGCCTGGCCTTTCGCAATTGCTTTGCCTATCACGTATAAGGCGCCGAATAGCAGGATGGGAGGAAGAAAATTGTACCAATTTATCCGGCGCTGCCTTACTGATTTGCCTTTGTGTCGATTCAATGGCAGACCTATATAGCTCACAAACCGGCTTTGTCGAAATCGAAAAAAATTATCGTTTTTCAATTACGTCGTAATTCGTAACAGAATTGTGTTTATGTGGCACGAAAATTCTTCCTATAAATTGCTATAATTTGGTATTTAGCAAAAAGGTAAAAATTAAAGTTTGTACAATTCTGACGTAATTTTGTGACAGAGTCATGTAGAATTATTAAAAAAATTTTTAATCGAAAAAATCTTATTTCATGAAGATATTTTAATTACATTTTCCAGAAATGAGCAAAAAGTATCTGCAAAAGTTAACGTAAAAATGCAAAAGTGTGATACTATTTAGGTGAATAATTCAGCGAATTATGTAACTTATGACGTAACCGCAGTCGGGAATAACTTTAAAAAATTAAACCGGGAAACTATTTGCAATAATTAACTGGAAGATGTATCGCAGAAATGCGGCAGTTCAATAAGTTCTATTAATAAACTCGCCGCAGCGAATAATTGCGTCGAATATTTCTAGTCTGTAATAAAATGTAAGTGGAACGTTTACTCGAATATTGGGTATTCGCCGTTCCATTTATTGCAGCTAGATTACCTCGCGAGTCAGAATCATAATCGAGATTAAGAAAGATCGACTAAAATCAATTTTAATTCCGACATTCAGCATTCCCGAAACAATTTTGTTCAAATCTTTTGTTTATACAAAAATAAAACAAATACGAATAAATACATTATTTTTACTTTTTGTCATATAGTTATTGTCGAAATGTTTTCAAATTTTAAAATGACAAATTGCCATAACAATGCAAACAGAAATTTACTTCCAAACTCTCAAAGTTACTTTCGCATTAAGAGTGTCGTTGACAAATAATTTATGTAATTAGTATAAATGCTTTGGGATGCGATAAAAATTCAATCGCATTTACATCGAACAGCTTAGTTATTTGATTACAAGTATACGCTTGTTGTGGATTCGACAAAATGCTTACACAAATTCGCGGGGGATGGAAGTAGGGGTTCGGATGGGAAACTCTTTAACGAACAGCGAAACACAATCAAAGCCGGAAAGCAGAAATACCGGCGCTGCAACGAGCCTGCTGCCAAACAGATAAGCGGATAAGGCGTAATAGGTGGTCCGAAAATTGTTCGTTGAACTTGTTTAATTGTAGGCTTCGGATGTTCAAACGATCGGACAACGTCACATGATATTTTGAGTTTAGCCGGCGAAATGTGCGGAGGTGAATTAATCCGCGGAATTTCTTGTTTCTTCGATCCGCGATGACATGAGTATCACCACTTGACGAGAATTCTGATCAATTTTGGGGTAAAAATGTTGGGGCCTAAAATTTAATTTCTTTAATTTTAAACGCGATTGAAAAATGTTAACATATTGTTTAAATATAAGTGTCAGAGAGTATTTAGAGGAGTATTAAGAAACTGGTTTCTAAATGTTGGTTATTTGGATGAATTAAAAAAAATTTTTAATTATAGAGAAGTCACAATAAAAAACAAACCGAAACACAATCGTAACCTTTTAGCTGTACTGAGAGAAAAAAAACAATAACATTTAATGAATGTCCAATTAAATTAAATCCAGAATTGCATGAGATTAAGATTTAGTTTACAGTTTGAAAAGTATATGGAAGAGCAATTCTTAATTACTATTTTGAACACAGGAATTAAGGAACTGGTTCATTAAAAGGTAAATTATGACAATCGGATGTAGAATTTATTTTCACATAATGTAATTTAGTATAAATATTATCTTACGTATAGTTAAGATTTAATAAACTGTTATGCATTCTGCTATTTACCATATTTCAACGAGCAACACGTTAAATTGTGACCTCCAGAATATTAAGTGTTGACAAACAGTATTATTGTTTTGAACGCACAGTTTAGGCAAGAATAAGCGTGAATGTGTGATCTGTCATGTAAGACAATATAAACACGATCACATTAGCAATTCTGAATTTATTTTTCAAAGAAAATATACACAATTTGATGATCCTGAACTAACAAACATCCTGAAGGTTTAAATAAACATTTATATCAGATATTTTCTATTTTATTTTAGACATGAGATTACCCATATCCTGTAAAAATATTTTGCAGGTTAGGTATGAGTTACAAGAATCTAGGTACTGTTAATAATTGTTCACATTTAATATTTATTTCTTATTTAATACAAACTAATGATATCTTCTCGTTAATGCTTTATTAAGGACTTCACAGTTCATTGAAATTTGGAAACACCATTTTATTAATACATATTTCTCTCTATGTCGGTAACATAGTTTTACTTATTTTTAACTAATTTTTTTATGCAAACTTTAGTAACATATTTCAAATTCAGCAACTTGAGTATTACAAATATATTTTGCTATCTTTTAAACGACTCGAAACTTATAGCAATATAAGTTTCGACTAACTTTAGGACTTTTTCCTAAACTTAATCAGTTGTTCAGTAACGTTTAGATATCTTTTTATTATGTTTTATTAGTAAAATATTTTTTTTTATTTTGTCTAAAAATAAAAGCTAATAAAATTATTTTATTAACTCTTAATAAAATGGTTTTCTAACATTAATTCCATTTCGATTATTGTTATGCAAACGAACTAACAAATTATTACACGTGTATTTCTAAAACTTATCACATTTTGTGACCACCTTTAAAAAGTGTCACAAATCATCTCAATTCAAATGTACTATAACGATTATCTTCAGTAAATTGACGCGCAACAAGTCTGCAAACTTCCAGTTATAAATAATCGTGTCGAATTCGGAAAAGAAGGTATAACGGGTTGTTTGAATTCGCGTTTTATCACGTCAAAGATATCGCGGCAATTAAGTTTGTTTTCGCGTAATAAACGAAGTTAGCTCGTCATAATCACGCCGGGTCGGCGTTATTTTTCCCGACCGCGTGTAAATACTCGCGCGGCACAACAAATAAATCATCCCGGGCGTCGCAGAAAAAGTGCATCTCGGCTCGTAAATTGTCACAATTCGACGTAGACGCGCGCTCGCCGCGGATTACTTTTTCCCGATTAACTTGACACCGATTCGTCGTGACATCGGTGCGCCCGACAATTTCCCGTCGCAAACTTCTCGCGCGCGCATTAATGCGCGTCGCCGATAACCGGGTGCGATCGATACGACGGACTCGTCCGCGAATTAACGACTCGCGAGGCAAATGGATGATCCAGGTGAAATATTAAAACGCGGCATAACTCCGGGGATGAAACCAAAGGAACGGAACACAAAGACAACGCAACAAAAATGGGAGAGGGGAGGGGAAGGGGGGGAATTAATGGCTACGAGCGCTGTCACTTGCATTCAATTTTCAATGGTAAGAGTTATGCAATTTAGCCGTGAATGATTCATAAAGGGATTACATTTTTCCGCGATGTTCCTCCGGCGGCTCAGTTTTATTCCTTTAATGTTCCGAGTTTGTTGGAAGTAACGTTACTTCGAGTGAAGAACGTTATTTCATTTCCTTTCGCATAGATTATCATTGATTATATTTGCTAATCAGTAACTTGATAAGTTTCATGATTTTAGGAAGGAAGAGAAGAAAATTATTAAAATTGTCGAATTTGCTGAACGATTTTATCAAATTTCATTTTGTTGATTGATTGTACCAGCGAAAGGTTCATTTTAGTTTCTACACTGTACACTGAAAAAACTACCCTAAAAATTCGTTTTGAATGAAAACGATTCCTTTTAAATGAAAAGGATTCCTTTTTTTATTTTTGCAAAAAAAGATATTTTTAACAATGTATGATCTAATTTCGACCGGTTTTCATAGATAAACTACGTTTCCGGTGATTGTCCGTGACAATTTTTTTTCAATTTCAATTTTGGCGAGTTGAACTTCGTGGCGCAGCAAATTTGATTTACGTTTACAGTTGTCAGGAATTAATATAAGAATAAAGGGGAATGTGTCTGGGCAGAGGCAAGTGACACTGTATTAAACGACAAAGGAGAGACAAGGGAATTTGTCGTCACGCAGTCGCAGGTGCAAGTCTCAAGTTTTGTTGGGGATTCCGTTTTACGATGCATCATAAAAAATTGTTTTTCACTCGGACAATAAGACGAGTGAATGTCAGTTTATTTTCCGCTGAATCGTCAATATTTATCAGTCACTTTTATTCGCGGCGATTTGAATTAAAGATGCTCTCCGAAGAGACCAATTCATTTTCCAGCAATGTCTTAAAAGGTCTAAGTTTCTTGATTAAGGCAACTAAGTTTTTCTGACAACTTTTAATAGTAGTTTTTTGCCTATTACATTTTTTATTCAATTATGATAATGAAATGACATGATTTTTGAGGTAAAAATGCAAAATGAAACGACTTTTACACGAAAACCTTTCATTGTGCAGACTTTTCCGCTGTCCGAGCAAAGATTGACTTTACTACTAGAAGTACAGTTACGCCGGCTATCTATGGACTGCTTGCTGTACTACTTTCACCGAAATCCCAATGAAACGGCTCAAGCTCAGCAGCTTAGTTTGAGTTCACGTTTTATTGTGTGACGTCCGGTTTTCAAGGGGCAGAGTGTAAAATTAATTCGCATGCTAGATAATTAAAAAGCCTTTCATTCCCAACGAGCCGAACTTTTTTCGTACATTTTAATACACTCTAATCTGAAATAGCGACGCGTCTACACGCCTCGGGCATAATTCTCGGTGTTTTCAATTTGTAAGTAAAATTGGTATTACTTTTTATACTGTATGGTAGTTGCTAATACTCTTGTGATAAAACCAGAAAACAAGAAAAAGCAGATTCAGGCGGTAGAAACAACAGTACGTATCGCATTCAATTTACTTAATATAACTTCCGGTAGAAATGCCGGACAAAGATTTCCATCGAAACAAAAGTCGAGTTTCGATTTTTCGCCATCGTGATTGCGCAATTCAGTTTTCTCTGTGTAAACACCAAAATTTGTCGATGTTATACGTTTCAAAACAGTTCATGAAGAAATGTTCGTCGCGACGTCGGCATAAGTCGATTAGTTGTCGGTAAACAACGTCGCAACAATGTCGGCACATGCGTCGTTAGGAAACATCGGCAGTTTAGCGATGCAAACAATGTAACAACAAACATCGATTTTCGGCGCCGCCCCTTAATCAAGACGACAATATAAATAAATGTTTTATTCGCATGCGTTGTCATCTGTAAATAAATGCTGTCCGAACGCCAATATATCAATTACTGCTATTGTTACACCAGCAAAATAGCATGTTGGTTCAGCAGTTAACGTTGTCGATACATAAACAGGGTGAATGATAAGTAGACATAAATATTGGACCGAAAACAAAAGCAAAACTGCTTATTTTCTCGGCAATGGTTTCAAAATAGAATATGTTGATAAACAAACTAACTCAGTTTGTTTACCTTTTTTTCTTGTCTTGGGTTTTTATTTACGTGACTTTCAGAAATTGATCTAGTTTGTTTTGGAATATATTAATGATTGGGACATTGTTGTTAAAATAGATATTTTATAATTCAGTGTAATTTTCTAGAATATTTACATCGCGATCAATTGACTGTGAACCTCATAAAATGTGGACGACGTAAAACTTATCCGAGGCTTTCGTATTGGTACGCAATAGATCGAACAAAAGCATTAGTGCCCTACTTTATCCTCGCAGTTCGTCTTAATTAAACTGATGGCGTTTCATTCGCAGGAGAAGGCATATGGCCCGAGCTTCATTCGCGGTTGATTCGATTCCAGTCTTGTTAAGTGCGACAATCTCACGTTCATCATTGGCTAGCGCGTTGCGAACTGATCACGATGACAATGAGAAAAAGTGAACTCGAAATAAAAACAAATTTACCCGACTAAGATTAGTATTGTATTGAATTCTGTAGCCGGTAATAAATATGCTAAAAATGAGCAAATGTAGGAATTTGCTAAAATTACTACATGTTTAGTAATTTTAGCTAAAATCAGCTAAATTTAGCCAAAAATCAGCAAATTAAGTAAGCTAATTATATAACATAAAATTATATAAATATAACATAAAGATAAAAATATCAAATTTAATTCATCTGTATGTTAGGAAGTTTAGCTAGAAATTAAAAAAAGTTCAACAGAGGGACTTTTTATTGATCTTCCCTCTGTTGCACTTTTTTTATTTTGATCTTGTCTAGACCTTGTCTCGAGATATCTTATGATCCAATATTAATATCGAGAGAAGCGGTAAGGCCGTTCTTAGGAAATTTGAATTTTTAGTCTGTTTTGCAAACACATTAGTGTTATATTAAAACCGGTCGTATAGAACGACAGACGTAGAATTTCATTATCAAAGATGAATAAGAAGTTATTGATTACTAACGTCTCGGTCTTATCAGTTTATATTTTACTGGAACCTTTCTTAGAACCTAATTATTAAACATTAAGAATTACACTATTCAATGATCCTACATACCCAGTTAAAAAATACCATTAGAGCTAATCATATCTGTATCTATGCGGTTTTGGCATTTTTTTCACATATTGTATAGGATTTCTGTAGGCATTTTGACGCCCATATGGAATTGCATATTCATTTTATTTGTCTCTATCTGTAGCTCCATAATCTAATTTTTATCTAATTTTTTACGTACTAATATTTTCTAGACTCTGGAATTTTTAATGGGTAATTCTTATTTTCGTTCCACCATTTTTTTTACCCTTACAAACATTATAAACTATAAAAATGTTTACATACGATACTTTGCTAGATACACATCTCCTCCGGTTTCAGTCGGCTTCAAATTCCAAAACTTACCTGAAACAAATAAAAGCGTTTTATAAATAACATAATCCTTCTCTAGCCGTCCAGCTAAATACATCAATCACAATTATAAATTAGCCTTCATAATCGAATTAAAAAGTTCGAGTTCAAATTGTCTCGACCCGAAGCAAGTCGAGGGTAAAATTAAAATTCGCCATAATTCGTTACCGATGTTTGTCGGCAATATTTGCGAGAAACTGATTAGAGCGTAATAAAAAAGATGCCGAAATGTAGACATAGGAAAAGCCCCGTTGCTTTGTACGAATTTTTGTGCCGCTGAAAGGCTAAGAATGCTCTGTTGAATTCGCGGAGAAACATTCGAGTCCCCTTTATTACTTGCTTTATAAAATAACAAGGTCTCGAAAGTACGCCGGATCGTTTGTTAAGGTTAAGAACTTGAGAGACTTTCGAACCGCGGCATAAAAGACGCACCCTGCTATAATCTGCCATGCATCCAGGCTTGCATCGGTGGATAACTTTTATGCCTCTTCTGCAACTTCGCGGTTGTTCTCTGTTTCAAATTAGCTATAATAGGCTTAGCTCGAGTCGCAGTGTCGTAATTCAACTTTTATTAAATATATTCCTTGGGAGAGGTATCAATGGCTGACAATCCGACGAGGAGTTTGCTAAAAGTTTCTAATTTTGGGTAATTTGATTGACAGCAAGCAGCTTGAGGAGAAAAGTTCCTTGTTGGTATGCCCGGAAAAAGATTCAGCTGGTACGACTAAAGTCTTGGTAGATCACTTAATATTTGTCACTGCTATTTGCATATCTTAAATTATTGAAGCATTGCACTTATTGAATTAAGTATTCTTTTCTTGGGGTTTGCGATACTTGCGTTTAAAGTTTGAAAAGAAAATTTTGTGCTTCTGTATAATTCCTCTATATTCTTATTCTAATCCAAAAATGGGCACTTAACAGTCAAATAAAATTATTTAATATTCATCTAACCTAATTCAATTTATTCAAATAGACTTTGGCAACCAAACTAAAGTAGTGCCCTTAATGATATTTTGTCACAAACCAATTTTATTTTCATAATTATATTCTATTTTATATAACTACTTATATAAAATAAATAAGTAGTTATGACAGTTTTCATTTATTGTAATTGTAAATGAGTTAAACGAGGGGTTGTTCACTTGCAACTCTCTAAAGAGTTACAAGGAGTTACAGGGAGGTACAGGGAGTTGCAAAGAGTTACAAGAGTAACAAAGAGTAACAAAGAGTTACAAAGAGTTACCAAAGAGTTACCAAATAGTTACCGCGGTTTTCATGCATTTTTGAATGTTTGCAATGATTTACCGAGTGTAACTCTCGGTAACTCTCGGTTTTGCGCGTTTGAACGGGTTTTAAAGGGGTCTAAAGAATTCGAGAGCATTTTTAATAACGCATAATAACATGATTCCAACGCCATCAACTTTTGTTTTGAAAAATTTTGCGATAGGTCCCAAAAAAGTTAAAAGAAAAAAAAAGTTAAAAGAAAAGTTAAAAGAAAAGTTAAGTTTTGAGTTTTGAAGTTAAAAGAAAAAAAAATTGCTTGACTTCAGCCATGATAGATTGAGGTTAATTTTTAGTAATATTATTTTAGACACTGTTTTCGGATCCAAAAAAAAATTATGTATTTAGATGAAACTGTTTTGTTTCATTCCCCTCAAGCCCCCCCTCTTCGAATCCCCTCAATGAAAATTGTTCATATCATGGACACCATCCTTGCAAGCAATGTATATTTCA
>JABFPB010006072.1:0-12469 GCA_022817645.1 Ceratoteleas bidentatus | reverse complement strand
GAAAACTGATTCGTAAAAGCTACGAAAAATTCGTTCCCATTACGAGATATATCGAAAGTTCGAAGAATTCGGTTTTTCTACGATATATATTGTAAACCGTACGAAGTTTTCGCAGCCTTTCCGAATTGATTTTCTCATTGTATTTATATATATATTATTATATTGTAACGTTTATTTTATATAAAGTTTTAGAATATGTACACGGAAAGTGTACCTACTCTAATTCTTTCTAAATTCATTCTCTAATTCTTTAATAAATTGCGCTAAACATCGCGTCAAAGGACGAAAATGTTTAAGTCCGGAACTGTTAAAAAAGAGTAATTTGTTAGCAATTCGGTGTCAATATCTAGTTATTTTTCTAATTGTATAAAATGTTGAATCTCCATCTTGAAAATAGTGATAAAAAACTTTTAAACGCAAACAAAATTACAGCAATTACGAAAATTGCATTTTCGGTGTAGTACCCCATTAATTTGGCAACGAGTTTTCGATGTTTGTGTTGCGGTGTTTGATGCAATGAGAGATGGCACTGGTGGAAACAAACTTTTCGAGTTGTTTGACTTTGGAAGCGAAAAATGGTTTGAGTGGAACCATGTGGAAATATTTTGCTAAATAATGTTGATTTTGTAGTCTTACTCCTACGATTCTGCTTTTGCTTTGGTCAACGCAATGGAAAAATGTGTTTGAAGTTTTTGGTCGAATTTGCTGCTTGTTGGTTTTGCAAACAGAATTGATTTGCAAAACGAACGAAATAACTATTCAAGTAATGAATTGGCAAATGAAAACCCCTCTACATTGGTATCTAACATTCGTTTTACTGTTTGAAGTGCCCTGGAAAAAATGAAACGTGTATGGCCCATATATGGAAATTCCAGCAACTTGACAAAATGTAAATTAAAAAATACGTAATTACATAAATAATACATTTAATTTGTATAACACTTTAAATGCAATAAACTTAAAAAATTATTCTCTTTGGCTAAATGCGTGCAAGTTCCAGATATCTCGTCCAATTAAAAAATCCTCTGAGTATGAACAAAAATTACTCGACTGATTTAACCCTGCACTTTTCTCCTTACAAAAACTCAACTTATCGTGACATCATCTTCCTTTTTTCCTTAATATTTTTCAATTAAAACCAAACCAAAAGCACAAGACAGTCGCAGTTTCAAATCCTCACTTCTTTCAAGCAACGCAAAAAACGCCATTCAAACTTGCCATCCTCTTTGCTGAAATTTTGCAATTAAAACTACGACAGTCCCAGTCTAAAATCTCGTTGCCATTGTTTAACTTTTCCCAGAAAAAAGCTCTCCCTAAGACAGTCGTCGTCTAAAGTCTCCACGTGCATTAAATTTCGCCATTCAAACGAACCCATACACGTTGTGCGATAGTTGAAACTCGGCATTGATCCGACTTTAATTGAATTACCTGAAACGAAGAATACCCAAGAACGAGGAATATTATTAGAAAGCAACGACGCTCGTTTTCGGCAGTAAATAAGTCGGCGATGTTTGGATTTCTGCGTAAACCGCGGCATCTTTATTCCCGTCCTCTGAGGAACGAGTCGCAGTTGCGAATAAACAACGCGAATCAAAGTACGAACGCGCGCTAAGTGCTCCGCGTTTTCTGGGTCAGTCTCGTATCTCGCTCGGCGACTTTGAGTCCCAATGGTTCTCCGCTATCGTCGGCTATCGACCGGAAACGCGTCCCTTAAACTAATCAATGCGATTCGCGAAAAAAGTGTCCAAACAAGCGTCGCGTCGGCTTTTAATTGCAATAATATTTTTCGAGAAGCTTTTTCGAGGGATTACCGCGCGGTTTCGAGTGGCGACGCGGCGGAAAGTAATATCAAAAGTTAACGCGCTTTTGTGCCAACTTTTAAGGCACCCGTTTTGTATGCAAAATGTAACGGCGCCGGGACGTATCTGTTAATAAAGTCGAGAAAAAGTTGACATCTCCGCGATTTAAGGGCCCGGGGTGATTTAACGATGACTATCCGGCCTTATTAAGGCGACGGTCTTATCTCCATAATCATCGCGAGACATCATTTTTACGAGACAACCCTTCGGGTCCAAAATGTAAACGTTATTAAAACACATGTCTCAGCGCCGACTCCGCCGTCGCGCGACTTTAATCCGTGTGAGACGTCAACAATTCATTTAAGGAGTTCGCGGAGTTTCGCCCGAGGGAGGTGCTGGATGTAAAACTTGATGAAACTCCGGGAAGGAGGGATGTGAAAGGGTTGATTGAATTGTAGCCGAAGTACAATTTTTACGCACCGAAAAGTGGATTTGGGGACGTTTCGGTACTATCTTCGGAAAATGGATGGAGAACTTGTTTTTCTGCAAAACGTATTTGATACAAATTAATTGGAAAAGGATGGAAACAATTAAGCTGAATTCGGAATCGATAAGATATCGAATTGAAGTTGAACATGATTTAAGAATTATTACATTATTTATTTTTCTGGAGTAAATGATACTTTAACAAAAAGAAATAATAATAATAATAATAGTAATAATAATAATAATAATATTATTATTATTATTATTAATGAACATCTATTTTATATATTAATAATTTATGGAACTATTCAGTGATGTTTTCATTGAAAAAAGAATGTACATAATTTAAGTAAAATATTTGAATGAGGATTATTAGAGGACATCTAAGAATTTGCAGATCATAAATATTATAATGATAAAGTAGTGTCATCGTACATTTTTATCAGTTTTTTTAAACAAAAGTTTTCCTTTACACATTAAATTCGAAGTAATTATCAACCCTTATTAACTTGAATAAGAAACAAAAAAATCAAATTCCAATAGATTCATTAAAATTAGTTCGCGGTGCTTTCTGTGAAACTACTCAAAAATTATGTAAAATTACAATTAAAATGTAATTTCCCGCCTATTACTATTCCTACAGAAATAATAACTAATGGAATTTTTGAAATGTATCTACTGCGATACCAACGAGGAAGGTGTAGTGGCAGTTGAAAATGTCCATGATTGAAGACAAGGGAGGGAAAATGGGTCGCCTAATTGATTCACAAAATGGTTTTCCCGAGGTATAAGTTACCGCGTTTTCCGGGCAATTGGCTGCCGGTACTAAAGCGCGCGAGTCTGACCCGAATTATAAGCGCTTATTGCTGTTTAAGTATTAGTCAAGTTTGGCCGACGAAAAGACATCGCTGGTGGAAAAAGTCGGGCGTTATTCACGGTGGCAAAAAGCTCGCTATTTCACGTGATCCGGCAGATAACCCTGTTTCGGAAAACAGGGTTATCTGCGAGTGAAGAATGATGTTTTCGTCATTTACATCGCTTCATAAAATAGCAATGTTTTAATACAAAATGAAGAAAAACCTCTTCCTAAAAAAACTATTACAAAAATGTCAAGTTTTCTCATCGTATGTTGTTAAACTAAACATCAGCTAAGAAATTATGTCGTTTTTCTCGATCACAGTCGATTTTGTTACGTCACCAGGGACTACGGTGATCACAGCCCGTATATTAATTATTCCGCCTCGAACGATAAATCACGTTCCGAGTGCCTTCGTGCTATTATTTTGCACTTTATATCAATCGCAGGGATTAATCGTCACTAAATTTGCAGTCTGCTAGTAATTATCTCCGACGTAATTGGCTATAACTTGTACGAGCTCGTTATTACGATTCGCGCTCTATAACCCCCGAAATTCCCCAAAGTTCCGGAGTTCCCAAAATACCGTTCGCGCCGTTTCAAAAACCAAAATCCACCGTCCAATTGAAATCCTAACTCAGCCCCCTCAAAATGAACGAACGAACGAACGAATTTCGCACATTCAAATTACGCGGATTAAATAAAATTTGTAGCTTAATTTCGCGGGGCTTTATTGTCCGCGCGCGTTAGAATAAACGCTAAATAAACCTTTTTTATGTAAGGACCGGCGCGCGTTCAAATGTAAATGCGCTCGTAAACTGGCGCGTTCGCTCGTTTTACGCGCGAAAATTGTGGATCCCGAAACTGCAGGTGTGGGGGGTAGCCTTTTTTTTCATTTTTTCAAATTTAATTCAATGGGCCCCAATTCGCTAATTACCCCCTCTTAGGAAAAGTCGTCCCGGATCAATTGTAAAATGCAAAAATGGATCCCTAAAACTGGTTTGGACGTCAAACAAATTCACACCTTTGGCTCCTTTATTCAATAATTTTTCGCCTGCGAATTGCACGCTTCGCGATATTTATTGCTCGTTTGAGGTATCGTCACCGGATATGCACTTTCACAGACGAGCGACATTCAAATATAGCGCATGCGTGTGAGAGCCTAAACTCCGCTTTGGAATGCATAAGGTGCATAATATAGACGGAAACAAATCACTCCAGGAAAAACTTTCGCGCCATCGTTTTAATCGACGGGAATGAATTCGGCGGCGGGTTTTGTTGTGGAACTTGTCGGCCCGGTGATTGAGGGCGGTTCGGTTCTTCGCGGTGAATGCCGCGACGAAATATGCCGGACTGATTTGAATATGAATGTTTTTGTTCCTGTTTGGGAATGCGATATTGTTGGCGCTGCGCGGAAAAATCGCGACTCTTCGGCGGCGGGGTTTGGAGCGTTGTTTTGTTTAACGCTGTTTTATGAAAATCGAGAATTAAGGGAGGGAACGCTGAAATTGGACGTTTTTGAAATAGCTGGGTCTTTTGTGTTGCGGGGGTGGGGGGGGGGGTGGTTGTGGAAAGTTGAAGGAGGAAGTAATGGGTTTGTTGGGCTTTCTTTGTGAAAATGTAAATGGTTTAGAAATATAAGATGGTAGGATGTCGTCGATTATGTGAGATGGAACTGTCCGTTGGTGAGATGAAGTTGATTTATTGCAGAAATGTGTTGTCAGGGACAAAATGTCTTGCGTAAATTGATATTGATGGATTGAGATTTGGGTAGCAATTTTAAAACCTTTTCACGATATTTGAATTAATGTGAAAAACACTGTTGTACATGGGTTCTGTATGTAGAAAGCTTACATTTTGTGTAAATGTCGTACTACTGAACTGGAGTGCATTATGAAATTAAATTCTTGTAACATTGAGGGATTTTCCTATTTCATCCATTCGAATCTTCTTAGTTTTAAGCCAGTTAGTTGTCCCTTGTAAAAAGAGGGAATATATATCGGGAATATATTCCCAATATATTCCCGATATAATCCCAATATATTTCAGCAATTAGAAATACATTCCAAATATATTGCAAAAATTACAATATATTCCCAATATGTTGCAAAAATTGTGAAAATATTGGGAATATACTACGAATATAGGAAATATATTTTTACATAAAACATAGTAATTTTATTAAATGATGATTCCGAATTATTATCGTTATATATACTCATCCAGCTCCAAAATCGATTCATTCACATTCAAAAATAAATAAAAATTTGAATAATTTTCACAGCATCAAAAACATTTTCTTTAACAAATCAAGGAATTTAATTGCAACATCATTCTTTAAAACATTCCATCACAATTTGTTAAACTCCATCCAACCTTCACGACAAAACCGTGTCAACCTGTCTTCACCTATCAAACGCCTTCTAAACAAAGCTCCACAAAGCCCATTACCCGATCGTCTTAATCCATTTCCCCGGACTGATCCGCATTTAATTTCGCTATTTTCCCATAAAGCGTTGTTTCTACTTTCCTATATTTCCGATACGTAAAGGTTAAAGGTAATTGGATGGAGCCGGGTCGAGGTTGCCCTAAGCCGCCGCAATAAATGCGGGGATGAAGTATGGGTTAAGAGCAGCGGTAATTCGAGACGGGGGGTACGCACTTTTTTCCTCCGATATGCCGCGTGACTATTCCGAGAGAAATCCCGCCGATCGAGACGCGCTTACGTGTATTTGCTTACGTGTATTTGCAACCCGACACATAGTTTCGGCGGTTAATTGCGCCAATCGCGACGAATGAAAACGCGAAACAGGAGCGACGAAACGAAAGAAAATTTTGTTTTACGGCGCGCAACGGTATCGCGTGTGACAAACGTGTGACAAAAAACGCTGAAAGAAATTATTTATGGACATTTACTAGGTTTACTTTAAATCTAGAATTCGCCATATTTGTTGCATTTACCGATTTACGAATAGAAATTAGAAGCATATTTCAGTAATTACTATTATAAAAAATTCGATAAAGTATGAAAAATTGAAAAAAATGAAAAAATTTTTTAAAAACTTGATAAGTTTGTTTTTTAGACTGTAGATGGCGTTAATATAATGAATTCCCTGGTAGCACAAAATATCCTTCGAAATAAAAAAATTAATTAATTTTACAGTTAACTAATGAAAACATTAGTTAACTGTAAAATTAATTAACTGTTTTCTATCAATTTCGCGATTGATAGAAAACAAATTAAATTTAATAAGTCACATCTCTATCCGTGGAAAATGATGAAAAAACTGTAGATCTGCTTGGGCGAAAGAATCCGGGGAAATCCCGAGTTTTCGTAAGGATTACGTGGTGAAAGTGGGAGGACTTTTTACGAGTCGCTGCCGGAACTTTAATAATTGAGATGCGGTTTTGCAAGGTGACTGAACAGAGAGACTTGTGAATCCGCGGATCGCGCGTTTTTCGGTCGTTTGAATGGCGCGATGAATACGAATCGCCCGAAATACGTAGGAGGAGTAAACAGGTGGAATTGAGTCGTTATCGCAGGTTAATGGGGTGCAGTTTACGAGCGGATTTCGCCAGGACTCCGAGCAAATTTTTCGTCAATTGGCAATTTGGTAATTCTTTTGCATTTGTGTAACCTTATTTTGCAGTATATTAACATTCCATTCGCTCAAAACAGGATTCAGTACAATTCCGGTACTGTTGTCAGAAAATTCCGGAGGAAGTGACTTTATTATTTTACATATGAATGTGAAATGGATCACATATTCATCCACCAAGAAAATATTATTGAACAAATATTTGCCTAAAACAAGAGTTCAATAAAAACGGCAGCTATTCAAACTGTTATTAAAACAAAGTAATAAAAATTGTGCAAAACAAAAAATTACATTCAAAGACGCTATTACTCCGTTTTTAAATTTTCAGTAAATTGACGCTTACAAGTGTTTTAAAATAAAAATTTCTTGGATATTCTGCTGGAAATACTATTGGAATTTTACAACAAATTTCTCAATTGTGCTTATCATTACTTAATTAAAATCGAACACTCTGAATAATAATTTAATAATGTCGAGTTTCCTTTCGAATAAAATAATTCATAACATTCGTTAAATAACATAATTAAATAATGTTAACGTTAATTCTGAAGTTATCCAATAAATCTGAATTGCACCTCTTCAGCGTTCGTCGACCCGAACAATGTCCATCCGGAATTCGCGATCGCGGAAATATCGCATAGGACTGACCGGCCGAATACATCATTAGCCCCTGTAACACAAATCCCCGCAACACACGCAGGAATAACTTTCTTTAAGTGGCTATTCCGATATAACTAAATCCGTAAATTATCGCCGCCCGGGGAGTCGTGGAATTTCATTTCGCCGGGTGTTTGCCCGCGATACGATTCAACATACGATACGTCATTTAAATCAGCACGTGCTTGTATTAATTTTACAATTGCACGCACACCAACGCCGACCAAGTTTATCATCTAATTAACGCTCTGCCAATGGAAATCGCCCAATCGAAATCGAAATCGGACTTGGCCAATTTGCAAATGGAAACAATCGTGTTACGTTTAACGAACTACCGAGGAATTCATCCGCTCATCGATTACCAATTAGCTCAGTCCATCTGGCGACCATAATTTCCGTGCTTTTTGTCGCGAAAAATTGCCCTTGTAAAAATTTCTGTGGTGCTGAAATAAGGGTATGGTTAAGATACCATATTATTTGATCAGGTCCTCATTAAGCAATCATAAAAGGTCCTGATAATTTAACCTGATAAGGCCCTGTTAAGGTTGGCCTTATCAAGAAATGTGATGCCTGACCAAAACCTGATAAGGCCATGATAAATTTACCATTTCAGGTTTTCGAAATTTTGAATGAAAAATCGTTTTTTCCTTTACGAATCGACCAATCACGTCCCGACATTTTCGTTAATGAGATAATTCGGTTGGGATTGTTACTGAATTTGGCTTAACAGGATCATGGTATGGAGTATTACGGAGCGCTAGTTTAATTAATCCCGATGGTCACAGTTTAGTGAATTAAATTGATAATCGATAATTGGTTAATGAAATATTGTTTATAACTAAATGTTTAGAGCGAGCCAGCATAGGCTCTGAATTCACCCCGGCGAGTTTTGCGTTACAAGTTAAACAACACGAGAATACACTTAAGTGTGTATGGTTATCGAAATCTGCCAAAACGATCGTTACGCGGAATCTGCGAACATCAAAGTTTACTTAATTCGACAGAAATGATGGAATGGAGGAAAGGATGGAATAATGGTTGGGCGGGGAAACTGTCGGAAAAGAAATTTTACATGGAGAATCTGAATGCGAAAAATTGCATGTCGCAGCGATGCAATTTTTTATGCACTGCGATTAACCGGGATTCTTTGGTTTTCAGGTATCATTGTCCCGTTCGTTGAATTAACAGTAGCGCATGCTTCCGTTCTAACGATATTAGCCATCAGTTTCGAGCGATACTACGCGATTTGTGAACCGTTACGAGCTGGGTAAGATTGCAAGATATGCCCTGAATTTCCTCAATGTCATAAAGTACAGTAACGAAAAATAATGAATTAATTTAATTAAAACTCGACAAAAATCGGTCCCTATCGGATTCCGGTTATTCCAAGTGGAAATTTCACTTGATCGTTTGATAAAGGAATATTGGAATCCGGTTATTATAAAAAAATCCAGTCATGTAAATTGAAAGTCGTTTTGGAGCAGAGTAATGCTGTGCTATATGGCGTTTATTAAAATACCGTATATATTAAAGTTTATATATATTGTTTTAAGATTAAATTTTAATCGTTGAAATACAATTAACATATGACTCTTTTCAGTTACGTCTGCACCAAAGCAAGAGCCTTTATCATTTGCGTGATGGCTTGGCTGACTGCAGCATTATGCACCAGGTATGCATTCCACTTTGTCTCTCAAACCAGTCACCACATTTTTCCCATTTTTAACGCAATCTATATTGCTGTTTTGTCTACGTTTTTTGTGCACAAAAATTTTTGTCTTTTTAAGGGGAACGTCGATTTAAAATTCAGTTTCATTTAATTTTTTAATAAAAATCGCTTTTTCATTCAACTTTTGAAAATTTGTAAGTTTTTCAAATTCCCCTCTTTTCTTCGTTTTTGAGTAGACGCTCCCCTTAAACAGTTACATAAAGAAAAAGTTTTCACACTTCTCTTCGTGCGTTTTTCAACGTAACAGCTAACGCGAACCGTCCTTCTCCACTCGTTTTCCACACTCACAAGCCACACTAATTCTCGTCAAACTTTTTTCGACGTTTACGTTTTGTAAAATGGATAAACCGGTCGCAAACAATTACACCGCCATCCGTTCAAATCAGAAACGTTTTTCACAAAATGTTCGCGCAATACAAATTTTCCACGCAAATGATTTTACGAGCCATTTTACAGTACAACCCCTCGATACTTTCGTCTCGAAATCGTCGTGGTTTCAAGACAAAAGCTTTGCATGCCGTTTTTCGCTCGAAACGACAACTCCGTTTTACCGCTTTCATCGGCACAATTAAAAACGAAATGAATTAAAAAAATAGACGCAAACGACGGTAACCTGACTGACTCGGCGCTCGAAATATTTGTGTACCGTTAATTCGCGCGGTCACGTCGTCAATAATATTAAGAACAATTTAAGTCCAGGAATTAGAATGCCCGACGCGCGAGCGGCCAGAAAAGAAAAGTGGTCGCGTCGTGCGCGAATACGAAAAGACTGCGAAGGAGGAAAGCAGTCGAAAGCGAAAAATTCTCCGCAAATTGTTTCTCCGTAAAAATGCAAACAGCCCCAAATGCTGTATCACTTTTCAGTATTAAAAAAAACATTTCCAAATTTCACAAAGTTCCTTTTTCTGAAACAACACTTTGCCAATTCCTGTAATGAAAAAAAAATTGTCAGACTTCGAATAAAAGGAAATTGTATATTGCAAAAACAAATTACAATAAATTTTTCCAATAAAAAGTAATTTTCGAATTTCGCCAAGTTTTTTTTCCAAAAAACAGATGTCAGCAAAAATGAAAAAACTACTTTGGAAAACTATTCATAATTATTTCGCACAAAACAGAGTCAAAAACGGAACTGTTAAATAAAATAAAAATAATTTCAAGACCGTCAGGACGAATTTAAAGGTGGAAACGGGGGAGTGGGTGCGAGTGAGACGGAAATAGCCGGAGTTCGGTGTACTCGGTGGGTTTAAAGGGTCGAAATAATTTCTCGTTGCGCGGCGACTTTCTCGGCCGGAATTGGCGATTTTGTCTATACTTTATTGCCGCCGAAAAGGACGGCAAATTGCGTCGCGTGGGCGCCTTTACGAGGCCGCTCGCGCGAAAACAAAGGTCTGTCTTCGGCGAGTGAATCAGCGCGCTCGTCTCGGGGAAATGGCGGGGAAAAGCGAGGTCGCGACGGTGCATACGGAAACGCGTCGTTTCGGCTTGAAATTCGCGACGCGCGACGCGTTTTACCGTTAGTTCTAACGTAGAATGTCTTATGTAACGATCACAGGGAACTGCGGGGGAAATTAAGATTCATTTAGAGGTTTTTTAGAAGAGCGTATTTTAAGAAAAATTTGACTAGTGGAAAGTCTCGTAATTGTTTTCCCGAATTGTGAGTCATCTGGCTGCGAGACTGTTTAAACAAGTAATGAAAAAGCCCTTAAAAAGATTAGGATTGTAAATTTGTGGAAGATAATGTTTTATGGTGCATTGTGTCAATTTGCTGGAGCGAAGGAAATGGCGGAAAGTTAAAATGCGAAATTGTTGAAGAGATGATTCATATCTGGAGATTTCTGAGGACGACGATTCTGGCATTGTCTCTGAATCAGTTGGAATGTATTCGGCGGATTATTTTGCGTTACGATCTTAAACGCCGATTCCTATTTGTCCACGTTTTATCTCATTGTAAACCTCTAGTCACACCGTCAAATGGCCGAAGAAATTGCCCGGAAAGAATAAAGTTACAACGAACACATTTTAAGAGCATGTCGACTTAAGATGGTGCGTTCGGATAAAATTACGACGTTTAAGTGGTAAATAAGAAGTCTCGAATGGAACACTTTAAATCGAAAGAAATAGTTTTAGTCTTGACGAAATTTTGCATCAACCAATTCCACGTGGAAATGTCGTCTGAAAGAAAAACAAAAAAAAACAGAAGAAGTGCAGCAACGATTTTGTCTCGATGAAAATTTCCAGAGAATTACTCGGATTTGCAGAGCAGAGTGTAAAAGCGAGCCTAGAACCGTTTTTATCAATAATTAAAACGTCGTGAAAGAGAGTTCGTCACGAGAAACTTTAATTCGTAAACGAAAAAAAACTTCGACAGTGAACAGTCATCTTTGAATTAATCCGTAAAGGAGAATGTTGCTGACGAACGGTAGAAAATTGAATTCGAAAAGCTTTGTGCAGCTCATGCTTGCCAGAGATTATAACGAATATTGTTTCATCCCTTTTGTTACACTTAATTAGATATTTATAAGGATAAAGTGGCGTAAGAATATTCAATATGGCAGAACAAAAACCGATTTTCCCAGATCAGACTTAGTGAAGAGAGGATATCGACTTGAAGGTTTGAAATGGCGAACACTTCTTTACAGTATCAGAGGAAAGACTCAGTGCTCTAAGACAAGCGAGGATCAGAAGATGGAATATGCGAAAATTAGTAATTAAGTTTTCGGTAAATTTAGTGTAGACTTGTAATTAATCAATAAATGATGAACTGGTTTTAAAATCCTTGAAACGTGATCCATACCTAAACATCCTATGCCTTCAACTGGAAATCTCTCATAAGGAAGTCTTCCTAATCCAACATGTCCAACCTCTGGTTAAGATTTCATTGAATTGGAAATTGGAAATCATTCTAGGACCCATCCTTATAAACCTTAAGAAGTTTTCAATGTGTATTCCTTAACCCATAATCTGTAATGACAAAAAAAAACAACTTCCTTGTTATAAAGTTATATGTTGCATAGTTATGCAATATTCACCATAAGAATCCGAAGACATCCCAGTTGAACAATTCCATTAGGACTGATTTACCTAATCCTATATGTACTTCTGTGGTTTTCATAATTTTTCAAATTTCGTATACACTGAGAAAAATCCATGAAAATTACACAATTTTTACACCATTAATGCCGTAAAATCACTCAGAATTTTTCACGATGAGTTTGGTGTAATTTCATACTTTTTATATCATAAAATGTAGACCTAGTGGTATCTACACGGAGAGAAAAATTGTATCAAAAATTACTATATTTTATAGTAACTCGAGGACGAAGCTTCCAAAACAGTATAA